>MU224932.1:3126091-3160224 GCA_018584345.1 Thuja plicata
GGGAGTTACCATGCAACTCCTTTCTCACATCTCTATTAAAGAGATGTCTCTTCTTCTCTCCTTAGACTGATGAGGTTTCTTCCTCTTCTCAACTTTTGTATGAGCAATTCGCTCTCTCTCTCTCTCTTTCGCTCTCTCTCTTCTTAGGCTTTTCATGCCTCATTCATAATGTCACAAGGGGTTTTCTTTGCTTTCCCCTTTCAAATATCTTGTCTCATGGTGTTGGATCTTGAAGCTTTCTCTCTCCTATCTTATGGTAATATCTTTTCATGCATTAACTTGCTTAGATTCTTTCCTAGATATTGCTTATTTACATATTTCTTTTTCCATTTCTAACAAAAATCATCTCTACCACAACAAGAAGAAAGAAACAATCAAACATCAGATCGCAAATCAAAATGATAAGCTTCACAAATCGATAATGAAATCATAAGACTCGTCTCTATCAACAATCTAATATGTCATTAATAAATCAATCAATCAATCAAAGTCCTATACAATGACACATACACTCAAAACCAAACAAATCAATCTTATATGAGTCATCCATTTCTATAGCATCCACATCCACATCCACATAAAAATCAATCCAAAGAATGATTAGTAAGTTTATTTACAAAGTCAGTCATGTCAATCTGTTGTCAATTTATCTTTTGCAAATTTGTTCCTATGCTCCTCAAGGATACCACTGAGTGGTGAGAGTGGCCATGATGGTTCACAATCTTGTTTTCTTTGTTTGTTGTTTATGAATTGTTTTGATGAAGTTCTGGGGAAATAATTTTTGAGGTGTTTATGATAAGAGCCTTCACATACACATGAGGCATCTAATTAAAAATCACATTTCAATAGATAATTCAGTTGTGATACGATGCACATACCTCAACTCCAAACATATGGAACCTAGGATGGAGTGAAACATTCCTTGTTTTATATCTAGTTTTTCAAACAAATATCATAGCAGTGTCTAGATGGTTAATATCTAGATGAATTTTGCATCTCTTTCTTTTCAAATAAGGCATAATGATGGTATTGTTGAGAATTTTCTAAAGTGACTCAGATTCATCGCCCCTTTAATCTTGATTGCAACTAATTAAGTCTTCACTTATAACTAATTCATTCTTCGCACTAACATTTCTTCTATCATCCAAATGATTCAATCAAATTAGTCAATCATTCTATCTATCATTCAATCAACCAATCATCACTTGTCTTATACAGGATATGTCTTTCTTGAATCTAGATGCTATCATTTGTCTTATACAGGATGCGTCCTTCCTAAAATCAGACGTTGTCACTTGTCTTATATAGGGTATGTCTTCCTTGAAACCAGATGATGTCACTAGTCTTATACATGATGGGTTCTTCCTAAAACCAGACATGATTCTCCATCAACCATTTCTATATCCAATGTCGATCAAATAGTCATCATCACCTACTAACATTTTTCACTTCTTACTAATTAGTCTCATATTCCATCTTGTCACCTACCTTTTCTTTTGAGAGATCATTCATGACTTTTTTACACAATTAATCTCTCAAGGGGCATTAAATCTACTTGTTATCATTGGGGAAAGTTGGGGCAAGTCTTGAATAAGATATTCTTTGACACAACGCTCAAAATCACATTGTATCAAAGAGGGGCAAATGTAGACACCCAAAATTGGTCAGTCTTGTGAGTTTGAATTAATCACTAATTATTCCTCTATTAATTAAATGATTCTTTAATTATTTATTTAATCATCTTAATTCTTCTATAAACTAATTTTTTCATCATTTAATCCTTTCCCTAATATTAATTAAATAATTAATTTTATTTAATTATTTAAACTTAATTAATTGATCTTTATCAATTAATTAAATTCAATTTCTAAATTCCCATAATTTAAATAATTAATTTTCATTATTTAAATTAACTATTAAATTCCTCCAAATTAAATTAATTTCTAAAATTATTTAAATTTCATCTCGATTTCAGTTTTATTTAATTTCTAACTAATTTCATTTAATTTTATTCTAATTTCAAACTAATTGCATATTTCCCAAAAAATGAATTTTTAAATCAATTTCAAATCTAAAATCTCTCACAAATAAGAAAAATCAAACTTACGAGTTCACCAATTTTCTAAAAATGTTAAAATTATTTAAAATAAAAAAAATCAATTCTTTTCTCAAAAATTGTATTTTGGAAACTAATATCTTTTGAAAATTTTAAAAAAACTTCTCAATCTTTCTCCCATGTTCTATTTCCTAAATGAACTCTCTTGTTTTGAGTTTAAATTGGAAATAAATCTCTTTTTTTTTTTCTGGAAGTTACCCAAAATCTTCCAGTTTCTAATTATCTCAGCCACTCATTCTAATTTTCTCAAATTGATCTCGATCATCCATTTAGTCCTGAGTATCTATATAAACCCCCTTCATTCTCATTTGAAGGATCCATGTTTTTTAGCATTAATTTTATGAAGGTTTTCATATCATCATAAAACAATCATTTGGATCAAAATTTTTGAATCTCTAAGTCAAAATGTTGTAGAAATCAACTCTGAGCGCCATCCATTTCCAACAGAGTGTAGAGAAGCAATAGAAGGAAACAAGCAGGGTGTTTCTAATTGTGCTTTAAATTATTGTTTTATTTTCAGTTATTCATCTCTCTTTGGTTGTCTTTGATTATTTTGTAGGGATAATATTTGTTTAGTTCTGTGCTACTAATGTGTTTTCTTGAGTCTTGCAGAAAATTTTCCTACATACACCACTTAGGCTGAAAGAAGGAATAAATAGAACAATCCCAGAAGGGCTAAAGGTTTGGGCCTCATTAAATCTTATGAGAGTATTTTATATCATAGCTTGATTAATGCAACACATTTGACCAATTGTTAGTAAGGAATTTGAACAAGTCCTTATAGTTACCTTCTTCATGTTCATCTTCACCCATAATCTTGTGTTGCATGAGGCAAATAGAGGTTGTTGAGTTGTACATAACCCAAAGACTGAATCTAGATATGCTAACCATTTTAACCGCATTCACTCTATTCTTGAGAGTATTGACCTCCTTTTGTAGGAATATCAAATCAATGACAAAAGACACATTAAATGAGATGAGTTTCTTCACAGAATGTGACAAGTCAGTACCCGAATCAGGAGGTTCCTCCTTAAAATTATAACTATGGGTTGAGCTATCCGAGGTGGAATTATTTGATTTTCCACTGCTATTAGTTCCTGTGACTTTATCCTCTTTGTTATTAGTTTTCTCATTTCCCTCATCAACAACCTGGTTCCCTTGTTGTGTGTCCTCTTCAGAATCATAATCTACTAGCATCTTTTTTCATTTTTTTGTAGGTTTGTTTTCTAGTCTATTGAATATGTGAGGAGTGCTATGCTCCTCTTCGACTTCCTCATCAACATCTGTGATAACATCCTGAACAAAGAACTTGGATTTTTTTAGAGGGGAAGGTTTTTGTTTTTCCTCTCATATCCCTAGAGATGCTTAATAAAGAGAAAAAACTTTCCCTTACATAGTTTTCTCGAGACTCCAAGCTCATTTTCCCACTTTCTATACTCATCAAGTTTGTCTCTTTTAAGATCACCACCCATTTTCTCCACTAGGCTCAAGAGATTCGCATGATCAGAGAAAAAATCACAACTATAGCAAGCTAAAACATAGAGACTGCCTAAAATTGTAGGTAAAAATACCCACAAAGAATGTGAAAGAAGATCATTAATAAGATTTTTGCCTCCATAATGGAACACATCTGTATCGAGATTAGGAATTTGTGGATTTCATGTCATTTCCATCATTAAAGCTAGTATTTCCCTCCTTACCATGAGTCATGCAAAATATTAAAAGGGAATTAATGTCTTCATGCAACTTGTTTTCCCCATGCCAAATATTAATGACATCAGACTTTACCCCATAATTCGGAAGACCGTCTACCACAATATTTGCTTCCCTATAGGTATGATAGATATACACTTTCTTGAAAGACTTTAAGATCTCATGAGCCCTGTAAATAATACTTTTAGTAGTCTAGGAAGCCTTATTTGTACCATCTAATCATTTTATAATGTTATTCAAATCATCTTCATTCCACACATTATCAAAATTCAGATCCTTAGCCAGCATGATGACTTGCAGAGCTCCAATAGTGTCGACAAAGTGACTGGATTGGATACCCAAAGGACCCTCCACAACAACAATGAAAATCCCGTAAGAGTTTCTTATCACACCACCAAATCTAGAAGAACCTGGATTTTCTTTTGAAGCTCCATGAAAATTAACCTTCACCCAACCGTGAGGAGGAAACAACCAAACAACCCCATCCTTGGGATTAGTAGTGCACTTCATCAACGAAGATAAATTCCAGCAATCATTATAATCTTTGACAACATCAGGCCCAATATTATTAGGCCTATAAAGAATTTCAAACAGACCCCTGAAGATTTTTTCAAAAACAATAACTATATTAGAAGATTATTTCTCTGAATATCCTATTGTTGCGTTCCTCCCAGATGTTCCAAATCAAAAGAGGAGCAGTTAGGTCGTAGAGAATTTTTGACTTTTGATTTGAGCTGGGACAATTCCACTGATTATAAAAATCTTCCAGAGTGTTAGGGAAGATCTATCATAAATTCCACTCCTGAAAGATGGAAGAACAGACTTGGGAAGAGAAGCTACAATGAATAGGCAAGTGAAGAGAAGAATCCACATCCCTACAACAAAGACAACATCTGTTAGGAAAATAAAAACCCCTTTTAGTAAGGTTATCAAAAGTTAGGGGCTTATTTTGAAGGAATAACCACTAAAAAATATTAATTTAGGGAATGAGTTTTTTCATCCAGGCAGACGCCCAGAATGGCCAGGGAATCAAAGTCCCCATTTGTAAGGATATAGCAGAAGCCACTGAATAATTGACTGTTACATAAGCATTTATTTCATATTTAATCCTCAAAGTACATTACAATAAACATTTCATTTAAATTAAAGTATTAAATAATCATTTTATGATATTTAAAGTATATATTAGAGAAAACTCCAAATAAGATATCCATCGACATAAAAGGCATAATACCATGGGAAATCAATAATAATCATCATGATAACATAATCAAATTCATGATAACATAACTTCACTTGGAGAATCTGGAAGGAGAGAAATAACATATTATTTAGAGAAAAAATCTCATCCTATGAGATTGTGGCCAATAGCATTTGTAGAAATTTGCTGGAAAATTTCAAAGGTTATCTCCCTAGAGACTCCCCCTGCAAGAAAAATCAGAGTTTAAATGATATTCTTAACAGGAAAAATCAGGGGCAGAAAGACAAGGATTTAAATTTGAAGGAAAACACAAGATGGTCTGCTCCTCCGATTGGTTGGGTCAAAGGTAACTTTGATGGGGCAGCTAAAGGAAATCCAGGAAGAGCTAGAGTGGGAGGCATAATAAGAGACTTTGTTGGAAATTATCTAGGAGCTGTTGCATCCCATCGGGGGTTTCAGACAAATCATGTTGCTGAAGCAATAGCATCCCTTCAAGTTGTCATGATGGGTAAAGAAATGGGTTATTCAAATTTTTGGTTGGAGGGAGACTCTCTAAACATAATAAACTGTATTAAGGGTAAGAATGAGGCTTCGTAGACAATTAGCCACATAATCGATAAATTTAAATCCTTAATGCTTCTTTTTAAATAAAGTCACATAACCCATGTATTTAGGGAAGGAAATAAGCTGACAGATGGCTTAGCTAATGTGGGGGATCAAACTAACATCATCCAATCATGGAGAGGGGAAGCGGATCTCATTTTATGTCTTATCAGGTATGATAAGATTAACCATATTGAAGGCTCAATTAATAAACATAATTAATGATGAGTAGATCAATTAAGATTAAGTGTGATGATAGCTATTAGTTGAGGGATGCGAGATTCATGAAGAATGTGACTTCGCACAGTTTGTGGGTTATAGCTAGCATTTTGAAACAGAAAAATCACAACAGTCTTGCGTTTCAGTCCATTCACTCTCTGAAAGTTTAGAAATCTTTGAGCATAATGGGTGGTGGTCTGAAGAGGTAGGAGCTAATGGATCATACAAAGTGGAAATAAAAGAAGAAAGTCTGGAAGAGGCTGAAGAAGGGTGGTGTGACCCAGTATTTGGAGAAGCTACATGGATGGGACAAAGAAATAACTAAAATGTTTGCAAACAGCTGGAAGAATGGAAAGGTGAATATGTGGGGAAAGTATTTTACTCTGACTATGAGCATAATTTCAGAAATTATGGGCCTTTCCTGTGAAGGCATGGAGTTTTACAAGGACAACAAGCACATTGGGACTCCATCTTTCAAAATCTTCCCAAAAACCAAAGAAGAAGAAGCCCTTTTGAGCAAAGGGACGGGGGATTATGTGGACATTAAAAAAATTAAGAGTCCATGGGATAACATTTTGACTATGATGATCGAGTATTTCACCCTGGATGGCTGCTACTCCAAAATTTACAACCTTCATTTTGTTCTTGCAAATCATTTTAGGCATAACAAAAAGGTGTCATTTCCCTTCTATCTTTTGAGCTCGCTGAATAATAGTGTCATGGAGCATAGGAAAAAAGTGAGCAACCCGATGCTTCATGAAGGGCTTATTCTATTAATTTTAGAATATGCTAGAAATCAAATCCCAGAACCCATTCCCAAAAGGGTTAAAGGGAATTCTAAGAAAGTTAAGCTGGATAGTAAAAAGGAGAACCCAAAGAAAAGGGTAAGGAGAAAAATAAAGGTGAATTTGGAAAGGCAAGAGGAGATTGAAGACCAAACCCTTGAGAGTTAGGGTAATGAAGAAGAGATTCAGGAAGAGGAGAAGGAGGAAACACCTGTGAGAGAAGAGGAAGCTCAAGAGATAAATGAGGAGGCTCTGGTGAATGATAAAGATGAATAGGTGAACAAGGAGGACACCCAGATAAATGAGGAGGAAACTCCCTTGAATGATGATGATGAAAACAAGGGAAATGAAGTTGGAATTCAAGAGGTGGAAAAAGAAGAAGAAGAAGAAAAAGAGGGAGATGACAAGGAGGAATAAAATGAGGAAATGAATGATGTTAAGGACAAGGAGGAGAAGATAGAGCAGCCAAATTTGAAGGCTGGTAATAGGAAAAAGAAAGGACAAAGAACGAACCCTGATCACAAAACTATGGTAGGGTTTGAAATTGATGATAGAATTCCAAAGATCAAGGAGGATCACAGGGCTAACATGGAGACTTGGTTAGTGAGGAAATGAGGGCCATGAAGCAACAACTAAATGAAATGCAAGAAGCTATGGAGCCCTTCAAAACCAAGCTGGAAGAAATGGAGAATGACCTACTGATTAAGGTAAAAAACAACAACAGTGATGAGTAGATTACAACCAGAGTCAATGCTGTTGTGGAAGAAAAGCTAAAAGACATGAAAAAGAAAATCAGCCACAATGGGCACATGATAAGTATTATTCTCAAGCATAGTAACGTAGGGCTTCAAGTCTCTGTTAAAAATCTCAAAGCGTTATATGCTTACTTGGAGAGTAGTATGCTAGAAAATACTACTATTGCTATAGATGACAAAGCTGGGAGCTTGGGCCCAGGGACCAGAACCCAAAGTGGCATTAAAAGGAAAGTTCCAGAGATTTCAAAAGAGATGAAAGCGCTGAAGGAGTCCATTGATAAAATGGAAGAAATGTAGAAAGAGGCTGAGGAAGCCTATGAGAGTATGATGTAGTTTTTATCTATTCTGGAAACTACATTGGAAGTTGTGCTGGAAATTGTGCGTCTTTTTGGCAGTTTTTTGTTTTCCTTTTTTTGGGGGTTTTAGGTGTTTGTTGGGGTCCTTCTTTTTGTTCATAGTAGGTTATCTATGTGTGTATGGGCTGATGATTCTTATCTCTAGTAATCTATTGTAAAAGGTTTCGGGGTCCTTTCAAAACCTATTTTTACCTTAATAAAAAACATAATCAAATGTTATCAAATATAAAATACACCAGGTATCATCATAAAAAATCATATCACATCACAGCTAGATCATCATGCAAATATGATGAAAATGGTAAGCACAAGTACAATCTATCATCTCTGTCAGGAAGGATACTGGTAAAACCAAAATAATGTATTGTAACCAGAAGCATCTCGTAATGCCAATATACTATTAAATCATATGAAGAGTCACGATATATAAAAATTGTATCTCAGATCAAAATAATACAAAAAAAATGCAACCACGCGAGGTACTACAATTTATTATGTATTTTTTTATTTTGGGTAGTTGTAGCTAACTATTTCTACTCTTTCCTTTATAAAATCTATTGTACATCATTTTTTGTCTCAAAGTAAATCCCTTTTTTCTACTAAATGGATCTCTCTCTGAAGATTTTTGCAGGTTGTGATCCCATCTTAAGAGCATATCTCCAACATATACAAATCCTTAGTTTTATCTATACTCCCAAAATATTTCATCTTTTGTTCAATCATTTCTACTTTACCAAGTATGTTGATGATGAAACGAGTCTCTAATTTACTGCTTCTCTTAAGTGACTAAATTTATTCTTTATTTTATCCATTTGATCCTATAGAAAGGATAATTGTATATGAAAAGTTTCCACTTGAGCTCTATTGGATCCATCCTTTTCCTTTGGCAAGTCATATGTTCCATACATCTGATTAGTTTTTTATTCATTGCAATCAATTTGGACAATTACATTCTGATGGATTTTGGCCATGATAAACAAAATTGGTATAAAGAAATTAACTTATCTACACACTTTTTAAACATTTTAATATTTTCTTGAAATTTAACGTGTGCATTAGTACATCTATCTAATTCCCTAACCATTCTCTTCTCATTTAACTTTCTTAATGCCCGTTCTCCTATATTTTGTCAAATATATGATGAATGATCCTTAAAAGATTCTCTTAGCAATATTATCTTTTTTTTTTAAAGGAGGGGTCAATGTTTATCTTAGGGAGACTATCTTAAAGGGTCTTTGTTGCATCATCACTTGATTTTGTTTTCTTCAAATCATTTTGCAAAAAAATAGTTACTTGCATAAGCATGAAAGATGTGACCAAGCTAAAGTTTATGAAGGGGGGAAATATTTGACATGTCAATTTTCCCCACATGAGCTAGAACCTATAATACCTCTAGTGTCACCATAGGTTCAAATAGAGTTTATAGATCTAATAGGTTTTTGAATGGATTAGAGGGAGAAAATGATCCCTCACCAACTTCATATCTACTAGAGGATGGATCTTGCATTTCATTAGTCTTATTTGATGCATCTTGAACCTTTTTAGGATTAACCTCTTCTTTCCTTCTGTTATTTTTCATCACGACGAACATTATCTTTTGTTGTATCATTTCATGTGATCTCTATAATGTTCTGTTCTTGATCTTTATTTGTCCTATCTAGAGAAGGAATACTCTCTTCACATTATTTTTTTAGGACCTCATCTATATCTATTAGTCTTCTCTAGAGGAGTCTCTTCATTTTATTCACCAACCCTTTTACTTCATCACTTCCTATCATTTATTCAAATATTGATATATTAATTGTAGATATACTAGGCATCTCTTCCAAATCACTACCAACTAGAGGGGCTTATTTATCAATCATCACTTCACCCTCTTCCATTTCTTTTAGGATTTATTTTGTGATCTTTTTTATTTCCTTCAATACTTTATCTATGTCGTCTTGTCTAATGCAAAAGAGATTGATTACCCTTTTCTTTCTCCTTAAATCATAAGCTTGTCTTTCCATTACCCTTGTTCTCTCATCATTGGACAAAGATGATCCAACTTTATAAAGGTCTTGTTCTCTTAATTAAACTTCTAGCTTGACTAATTCATCTCTTTTTTCCAATAAGACATCAGCAAGGTCCTCTCAAATTTGATCCAAAATGTCACTCAAGGTCAAATTGCACTTCATCATATACATGATTATGGCTTGTTCAATGATTTCTCAGTCATATATTTTTAGTAAAATGGTCTCTCAGTATTGAAATTACATAAGGTTTCTATTTATAATAATTTACATTTGAGTACAAATTTCTCCTAAAATTTCCCCAAAGATTTGGACGAGCTAGATAAGAAATTCCAATATTTTATTTTTCAAGATCATGTCTATATTTGAAGATATTAAAGATTTTGTTTTGTTAGTTTGGTGTAGTCACAAAGGGAGAAACCTCAAAGAGATCGGTCCAACCATGCATCTAGAGTCACACAGAAGAAATAAAAATTCAAGTAACAACAAGGGGTGGAGATAATCCAAGTTCAAAGGTTCGCATTAACACTGATTCATGAAATTACATCAGACTGCCCAGTAACATGCAAGCTTACATTCCAGGCATACAGACCTGATTACAGATTGAATTCTAAGAATATATACAATTCTAACTTTCAAGAGGTTATCTATCTAAGAACTACCCAATTATAAATCAATTTTAATATTTTATAGACATTCGCAACCTAGACAGGTCGACCAAGATCGATCACATTCTCCAAGATAGTAAAACCTAATACCTATAATTGAGGCAATAAGGATATGTAGAAGTCCACAATAACATAAAAATCTCCACCACTAAGAGATTTGTTAGGCAGTTAGTATTCCCAATATCGAAGGAGGAATAAAATAAACAACATGCATACTCATTAAATAATAATGAAATTAATCAAACACATGAACATGCAAACTATAAGTCCTCCTTTGTTGTTCTCCTTCTCTATGCAATGTGGGATCTTAGAAATGAGTGCTCGATGTTCCAGCATGAGAATTCAAAGCAATTGTGGATCTTGCGGGTAGCAAATATGAGAAACAAGTTCTCTATTTATAAGATTTTCAAGGTTCTAATCATGACTCCATGACTGGTGGGTTGATTTCCAGTGATTGAAGAGTTGAACTCGGAGTGAGTGGGAGTTGAACTCAATTGATTGCATGTGTTTGAATAGATGGAAGAGTTTACTGATTTGATTAGACTTTAATTGATGACATGGAGTAGAAGACTAGATAGATTAAATAGATAACTGATTTAAATGATCAATTGGGAGAGAGAAATATGAAATCAAGAATTATGATTGAAAGTTTAATTGAAACTCATAATTGGAAAGATAAATATGATTAAATAAATAAAACAATTTATTTATTTGCACATGTGAGGAATATATATATATATATATATATATATATATATAATTAATATTTATTTATTTATAATGGGAATAATTATTTAATTAAATAATACTATTTAATTAATTATGAGAGGGAAATTGATTTAATTAATACATAAATGTTATAATAATAAGAGGAAATATTTAATTAAATAATATAATTATTTAATTAAATATTATGACACAAGGAATAATTAAATAATGTTTAATTATTTAATTACTTTGTAGATGAATTATTTTATTAAACGTTTAATAATTAAGTAATTAATTAAAATCACCTAATTATGAATTTATAGGAAAATGACAATTTTGAGTTTAGATTATAGTGGAAAGATGCCAATTAATTAAATAATAAAGATTATTTAATAATTGAAGAAGAATGCTAGTAGACTTATTGCATTAAAGTTAGTCATTTTAAGTGTCTACATTTTGCCCCTCTTTGATATAATGCATTTTCAAGTATTATTGATAAAATTATGCCTCGGTATGCCCCTTTGAAATAGCGCCAACAACCAGATATTATGGTGCCCCCTCAAGGAAAGGAGTGAAAAATGGAATGGAAGACTCATTTCATTAAAATCGCGACAAAGATCACAATGTAATTTACAAATTGGAAAACAGAGGTCATACATGAAAGTTATGGGCTTTGGAAGTTTGAAAACATCGCGACCAATAGAAATGAAAGGTGTGCATGCCCATTGAGGTGGGTTAGGGGGGGTATAAAAAGGGTTTGGAGGGTCATTTTAAATTGATTGTGCACATTGAGATTTTGGAGATCTAAGAGTGGAAGGAGCAATTTCTAAGTGATTTGAGTGTGATGGCGGGCTACAAGGACGGAGTGCATATCGATGATCGAGTCAGGACTTATCTACGACCAACTAACGCCCCACCTTAGATAATTTTCACACTTTTAGCATTTAATTTTCCTCATTTTTCATGCATTTTCCTAGACTAGGTCAGAATTTAGCAAGTTAAAATGACACACTTAGGTGTCAAAATCAATGCACTTGTAGGTGTAAAGTGATGCAGTTAGTTTTAAGAACCTTTTTAACCAGTTCACACTTGGTGGGAAAATGATTCACTTATAGTGTTCATTCACTACACTTAAGGGTAAAGCAACATACTTTCCTATAAAATGGTGCATAATAATTGAGCCACACTTGGTCTAATGAAATGACACACTTAGCTTAGTGGTTGAAAAATAAATGATTTCTAGGTGGATTGAATGCAAATTTAACTATTTTTTGGCATTTTTTGACTGACTGGAATGAAATTTTATTATGCATGCGTATGAGTTTCAAAGATTAGATGTATGGTAGATGTATTTGATTTTCATGTAGATTGGATTTTAACTTTATTTCTTATGTATATTAGGGATGATGTCCGTTTGACATGGGAGAGTCATCCTGACCAGCTTTCCTATAGACATGGACTGAGTGATGAGGAGTGTGAGCACCTAGATAGCCTGGGATTATTATGTATTACCTTGATGCTCAAGAATAGGGAAAATAGGGTCCTTTTTACTTCCTTGTGTGAGCAATGACACTCAAAGACTTCTTCCTTCCACCCACCTATTGGGGAGTAGACAGTGACTTTAGAGGATTTTTATTGGATTTTAGGGATTCATGTTCATGGTAAGAGGGTTACATACTTATTTCAGACTAGGAGAGAATAATTGTGTGAACTATTTTATTTCCATGTGGATGAGTTGGGTATTCATGGGTATGAGATCAAATGGCGACGGGACATGGATGATATGATCTATACAGCACGCTATTGTGTGCAATGGTTGTAGGGGTTTTGGTATCAGGTAGGAGAGGTCATGGGTTTCCTATTGGGTGGGGGAGATCATCTATGAGATGTGGTAGAGAGGTACAATATACACATGGGGACCATGAATTCTAGCTATGTTATATCATCAACTTCACAAAACAGCCTACCATGGATCACGAAGCTTGGGATGCAGGGTCACACTTTTACAAGTGTGGTCATTCAAGCATATAGTTGTATTTTGTCTAATTTTTTATAGAATAGTGATACAGTATAGACATACCTACATCTAATATTATGAGCCTTTTGGTCACAGATAGGTGAGACACACTAGATACTGGAGAAATTTATTGGATAGATTGAGAGAGTTCTGAAGGAGACCATATGTTGGATGTTTGGTTTGAGACGGAGAGGATGAGCATCTCCAGTATTTCCAATGGGAGAGGTATCTGAATTGCAGGTCTATATAGTATTTTTATATCATTAAGATATAGTTACTAGATAAGGTATTGAGATAGTTTGTGAGAGGCGGGGAGTGTCGATTGATTTTGCACAATTTTTTAGGTATGTGATGGATATCAGAGGTTGGGGAATTTTTATCCCTATACAGACCACAATGGCATAGTTTATGGTGCAGGAGCATCCACCTCTAATAAAATTAATGAATGATAGAATGATGGAGTGTGTTGATGTTTTCTTTTATGTTGAGGTTTTCAATTTTCAATGTTTGTAATAAGGTTTCCCCAATTTGTAACTCAATGTCATGGAATGGTGTATTATAAGCCACCATGGATATATGAGCCAAGGGGCAGTAGTTGTGAGTCCTTTAGTTTTTTTTTCATGTTTTTAATAAAGTTGGAATAGACCCACATAATGAGGGGTCCAGTTTCTATGGGAATGCAACTTTCCTAGCAACATTGTAAAAGTTGTAAAAAATGCAACTTTGCATTTTGATAACATTTCTTGTCAATTTTGCATTTTCATTTCCAATGGATCTAACTTTAAAATTTTGGTTAGGAACCATTGGGTATGGACATATTTATCCCAAGCCATCTATTTTCAAATGGTGGGGATGATTGTACAGAGTTTGAAGAAGTGAAAGCAATACAAACTGTTCAAATTTCCTGTAAAAGTTTGTATACCAGACATGTACTGATTGGATGTGGTTTCAAACTGATTTGTAAATATTCTTCACTCTCATATCTTTCATTTAAATTTTTTTTGAGGATTTTAAGTAACCTAGGGTGAAAGTTATTCAATTTCTTAGAGCACTGGTCTATAGAATTCTGAGAAACCCTCTAAAATAAGGGTTTGGGTGTCAAATGGCCATAAATTGTATATCCACCATTAAAAAATGATGATCTTATGTGGAATACAAGTTAGGACTATTTTTTTAAATATTCCTAAATCTTGTGTTATGGAGATGCATGGATCGAGTGGAAATTTGATGCCCTCGGTGGACATTTGGATGTGGCCACCTACTATCTGATAGTAGAAATTGAAGTTTTGATTGATAGGTGTTGAACCAAAGGATGTACCTTTGGATTTAGTGATATTTTGGATGTCCCTTGAACATGAGATAATTGGTTTGGAGAAGCAGAAAGTTCTAATGGTGGTTCCTTTTCAATCTAGGCCTAATTGCCCCCTTTAGGTCTTTGATCTTTTATGTACTTCAGTCCTTGGTTGTGAGAGTTAGGAGAACCTACTTTAGGAGATTGTGAAGGTCCTTAAAGGGTATCTGGAACTAGAATTTTTTGTTGGTCCATTGGGAAAATTTGTATTTGTGTCCCAAAAACTAGTCAAACAGGGCTACTAGCCTAAGTAGGATTTTGTGAAGCAAATATCAATGGAAGGGATGTGTGAACTATTCTAATGCATGGTTTGGGTTGTTTGGAAATTTTTTGCAATAAATATTGTGAAACTAAATCCTTTGAGTTTAGGGGACATTTGAGGGTGAGTATATGTCAAAAGAGGCCTTTGGAACCTTAGTGGGTAGGTAGATAATTGTAAAGGGATCTTGGAGTCCTGTCCTATGTTTCATAGGAATATTTAGGAGAGTATCATGATATGTTTGGAGAGTCTATCTTGGGGTTTGGATTATTTTATATATACACCATCCTTAGAGGACATTAGTGTGTGAAGGGGAAGAATACCTAAGTTGTGGAAGGCTCTGCATCAATTTGTATCAAAGAAAGGGAAAGGAACCCTTGGGAAGAAGAAGTTGAAGAAGAAATGGAAGAAGGAGAAGAATAAATTCCATAGAGGATGAAGAATGTGGAACTTTCAAATATTTTAAGAGATCAGCTGGCAGAGAATAGAAATTTGAGAGAAGAGATATATGAAATGAGGGGCCAAATGAGAGGAAGGGGTGGTGAAGACTCTAGAGATGGAGAAGAATGGGATATTGAGGAGATCCAAAGGTGGGAAGAAGATGAAGTTATTGTAGACCAGAGACCCCTCCTGAATTCCCTAAAGTCCATGGAGAGGACTATGGATGGGAAGTTAGAAGTGCCAATATCCAGTAGGAGAATGAATCAAAATTGGTAATGGAGTGGATTGATCCTCGCACAAGCTTCTTTAAATGTGAAGACATTATTGAACACCATAAAGTAAAGATAGAAAAGTCAAAGTTGAAAGGATTTGATTTGACATGGTGGAATTTCCTCCAAGATGAAAGAGAGGAGAGCAAGAGTAGACTTTCCACTTGGAAGAGAAAGGTGAGTTTGTTGAAAGGAGAATAGGTACTAGAATATTATGAGGTACAAATCCATAGGAGAAGGAAAAAACTTAGGAAAAAGGATATGGACATACAAACATACACTAAAGAGTTCATGAAGTTGTGCATGAAGTCCAAAACTAAGGAGACAAAGGGAGAAAAGTATGCTAGATACATGAATGGGCTAAAGTTCTCTATTCAAGAAGAGTTGAACCTTCACACCCCTAGAACAATACATAAGTGTTATCAATTAGAATCCAAGGTGGAATAGAATTTAAATAGGAGACAAGATCATAATGGTAGAGAAAGAGGCAGATAAAAAATGGGTAGGAGTCCTTTTAGCGGAAGAGGGAATGGTTTTGGTTCCCAAGGTGACGCAAATCAAGAACAAAACAGAGGAGAAGGTAACAATAATGGTTACAACAATAGGGGTAACTTAAGAGGAAGGAGACCTAAATTCAAAGGAAGATCACAAGGAAGAGGACCTATCAAATGTTATAATTACAATCAGGAAGGGCACATGGAAAATAGATGTCTAGAAAAAGAAAGCACAAGTTCCATGGGAGAAAGGAGAATAAATATGGTTCAAGATTTAGATTGTTAAAGCACTACATCATATCAAAGTGTGAATTCTCTATATTCTTATGGCTACCCTAAAATAGGAGAGGCCTTGATGATCAGAAGAGAAGTAACTACCATGAAGATTCATGTCAAGGAGCCCCCATAAAGGAAGTTCCTCTTCAAGAAAACTTGTAAATTCAGATGTAAGGTGTGCAAAGTTTTGGTTGATTCCAATTATACTAAGAATTTTGTGTCACTAGAAATGATAGATAAACCAAAAATCAAAAGGATACCTCATCCCTATCCCTATAAAGTCTCATGGCTCACCCAGGGTCAACAAGCCATTGTAGAAGAGCAAGCTTGGGTGGAGTTTCAAATAGGGTCCTACAAGGATAGATTATTGTTTGATGTAACAAAGATGGATGCTTACCATCTCCTACTTGGGAGACCATGGAGATATGATCTCAAAGCACACCATGATGGCTTTAGAAACATCTACTATTCAACAAAGATGAGAAAGTTATAAAATTGTTTCCTTTGATGGAGAATGAAGGGGAGCCTAAAGGAAAGGAGGCTAAGGTGTTGGTGTTAAATGGAAAGGAGTTCATGAAGGAAGTTTATGGAGAAGGAATATCCTATGCATTGATCCTTGTTCCAAGAACCTTAGGAGTGGCTAGGGAAGAAGATAACACAATAAATAAGGAAAGATTAATAGATCATTTAGTCAAACAGTTACTGGATTAGTATAAGGGCATCATTTCAGATGGGATACCAAGGTCTCTACCTCATATCAGAGACATAATCCATTGCATATACTTCATCCCTAGGTCTACCTTACCAAACAATGCATCATACAAGCTCACACTCCAACAAAATACAGACACGGCTAGACAGATTGAGGGGTTTCTAGAATTAGGGTTGATTGGCAAGAGTTTGAGCCCTTGTGTAGTGCATGCGGTCTTGGAACCTGTTAGGGTTTTTTCTTGTATGAATCACAGTGCTTGAATAATTACTTGAACACCATGCTATCTATATTGATTCAGATGCAAGAAAAGCCTAATTGCTAAGGATTGGATAAGATCCTTCTTCATTTTTGAGCTCCACATATACTCAGGCAAGTTTTACCTTGTATGATTACTGATTACATAGTATATATATATATGAATGTGGACATTGATTTTCTATTAGGAGATTATTTAATAAACTTTATGAAACACTCTACATATGACCAAGCATAACCAAATGCAAAACTTAACCATACAAACCCTGATTGTAAATATAGCATAAACCAGTGATACAAGGATTTTCATCCTTCTTCCTTTTAAGGAGGGATAACCTGGTCGATTCACTCTCCAAGGAATCACTAAAATGGACAATATCCTGCTGATATGAGTCCCTAATGAGTTCATCTCACTTGTTCTAAAAACTAAATGAAATTGATAGATTGATTTTGATATGATATTGGATGAAGAACCAACTGCAAACTATACCCTAGACCAGTGCCTATCCCTTGGGCAAAGAGTCAATGAAAACATGAATTAGTAGAGATAAACCAATGGAGATACTGTAGAGTGCCTTACAAAATACATGTAGCTGAGATAGAGTGCCTTACAAACTATCCTCTCATATACATACTTCTACATCAAATATTTATCATAATGCTTTTCTCTTTGAAATTATCTATGAAACTTAGTCCTCTCCTTGAAAGGAACTCATAAATAATTAGACACACTATCTTATAGCAGGTGTATTTCAAATGCCTTATAGGTGAAACACACTAGAGCACAAACATAATACAAAGAGACAAGATAATATGACAGAGGGAAAACTACACTGTATTCGATTACTGTATTCTACTTCAACATGTCCAGACAGTAATCTTTTTGAATATCAAAGATATAGAAGTATAACTTGCAATAAAGTTTCCACAAGACCAACAGGGACCTGCTTTGAACATCTGCAGGGAAAACCCCAAAATAGAGTAGAAAAAAAGAACCTCTGCAAATTATCAAATTGGTCTCTTTATAGGCTCAAGACATCTTGGAATCCATAAGGATGCAACAAGCTACAGATGTCTTGACCTAACCCTAATCACAGAAAAAACAAGAAAGAAGAAACCCCCAAGCGGTGGATGGACAAAGATGGAAAATAAAATCTAATTTTGCACTTTGTCCTTGTGATTGTCATCATTCTCCTTCACTAACATTGAAACAAATTTGTCCAATCATCTCACCACAACCTGTCAAAAATCACTGTATCTTATCTTTCTATTATTAAAAACAACTATTCAGTCATCCTTATCCTTAAATGTAATAAATTCATCCTCTGTGAAATTTCCATTGCATTCAAACAATCAGGAAACTTCTACAATCACCTCTACAAGTTGCCAATCCAAATGGGAGAGAAGACTGAGAAACCCCTATACACTTTCATATGTATTTTAATACTGTTTCTGTCTTTAATGTAATCTGAAAATATCATATTTTATTCTTTAAGTCTCCCATTATCTTAGAAATGTCAGTCAAATAGATCAGATTCATCTTAATCTGGCCTCTGTCATCAAACTTTGTTATTTGCTATGAAATCTAATTACCCGCAGTTGAAATATTTGTATTTTATCTATTCTTTCTTTGTCTTCATCCTACCTTTTCAAAATCCAAATATGATATTATTCTCCTTTGAAAATATCATTAAAATCTGATATCTCTACAGAAATCTGATTTCCCTCTATCATTAATAACCTCCAGGAATGCTTCACTGTTAAGTTTTTGAAATATTGCACAAACTATGCAAAATATAAAATCTTAATGATGCACAATATTTTAAACTTTCACCTTGAAAAATTTATCTTTTTGTCCCATTTATGCAAATCTAATTGATTTTTATTCATGGATCTGGTCTTCATTTTCTGAGCAACCCCCAAATTTGATCATATTCTAAAAAATCTGATTTCCATCTTGTTATTGCAAAAAATCTCTTAGAATGCATATTTGATAAGCATTTGCAATAAAAGATTAAAAAATTATCCTGTGCACATTTCAATATCTTGAAATCTCCAATTTTATGCATTTCTGCCCAAAACTCACCAGAATTTGACATGTGGCATGCTCTGATTGGCTACTCATAACTGGCATTTAACTCACTTTTTGATTGCAGTTACCTTTTCCTCTTTGTCTCCAAGTCTCCTGATCTTTTCACTAACCATGGTTTAAATTGAAGACTTGTCCAAACTAACTTTAGTCTCCAAGTCTCATAATGAATCTGACTTAGCATTTTATGTCCGGAGACCTGGTGACTAACCTCAGTCTCATTGTCTCTGAAAATTTTCACCTCAACTGCCATCTTCTTGTGACCATGCGACTTAGCCTCTAGTGGTTTATCCTTAGCATCTGATGACCACACGACTGGCGGTTATCTCCTGGTCATAGCGGTTAACCCTAGCATCTGGCGACCTCATGACTAACCACTAGCGGTCAGTCTCCAAGTCGCAGCAGCTTTCTCCTTTGGCGGCTATCTTCTAGCGACCATGCGACCGGATGCCACATGTCCACTTCTGTAAAATTTACTTACCTTTGACTTTGGGCATGAAAATCGAGGCACCAGTTGTCTGGGCACAGGTGCATGGAGAGAGCCTCCAGCTCTTTCTTCAGACTAGTATGTTTGCATTTTGGTATTTAAACATCTCAAAATTCTCTTGTAGGGTGCATGTGGGATAAACTTCCATGTAGTTTTTAAGGTATTTTCAAAATTTGGTTCAAAATAAGGGGCCCACGTATGCATTATATCCTCCAGCTCCCAAGGGCTTGCCAAGAGTCTCTGAGCTCTTCTTCTTATTTCATATGAAAATCCTTTTAGTATATAAACACTAAAAATGCCCTTGCACAGGCAATATGGGATAATCCCATTTTCACATTTTCAAGTTTTTGAGGCCTTTGAGCAGAACTGCTCATTAATGGCATCATTTCCCTATTAATGAAGACCATCAATGTCTTCCAGAGGTCTGGGCGCCACCTTCCATGGTTTCACATTTACAAATTTGAACTTACAAATTGCATTCAACCTTTAAATGTTTTTGGTTTCCACATTCTACGTAGGGCATGGTCTATAGCATTTGAATTTACTATCCAATGTTTTAAGACTCCCCAAAAACTAGCGCAGACCAATAAGTAATATGGTTTGCTGTGTATAGAATTTTTCTACAAAATGCCCACACAACCTATGCTTTGATCCTCATTGTTTACTGGCATCTAAAGATCACATTAATAACGCATTTGTATGTTTTAATACTCTTTCTCATTATTATGCGCTAGTTTATGGTGATTATAATATATATTAACCTCTTTTTGTATCACATTGGTCTTCACTTTATAACCCACGTAGCCTTCCAATCTCCTATGCGTGGTACTCTGGTTTGTAGTTACATTGTTTAAAATGCCCTCAAAAGTATGTGCATAGCATTCATGGTATTTTTTGGTCAAAAATTACATTGCATAAGATATTCCCCTTTCCATTATGATGCGCAGACACTATATACTGGTGTATTTTTTCTGTTTGAATGCCAAAATAGCTCTCATCAAAATCAGTGCAACCATCTTCAAAGTCTGTCATTCTCCCTCCATTGCTGTCTATGTGAGCTTTTTCTTATTACATTTTATTTATTATTAATTCTTTGAAGAGGCATGTTCTGCGCAGACACTTTCAAACTGTTCATGCCTTTGTCTTGTTTTGATGCTGGAAACTTCCCCAATATGCTGCGCAAGATGCATGTTTTGTTTTCAACTTAGCATTGGCATCTTTTATTTCTTCCCATACTGTGCAAATCACCTCTCTTTCCAGCATGGACTTTCACTTATGGCCAATGTGTGGAGTCTCCAATTGGGTGTCGGGTCCCTTTTGCAATGCACTATAACATATTGCACAACCACCAGACAGATGTATTTACAAAAGGATGCTTTAAAATGAATGTATCTAGCCTTAATTTAGTGCATATTTAAAATTTTAAAACATATATCTAATTAATTCTGATGCTGGAATTTCCATTCAAACGACAAGAACACCAAGAATATGGCACCAACATTCTTCATTGCTGAGCGCAGGCATCTCTATTTTGTCCTAGGCATTGAGTTCTTTACTCTCCCTGCCAGCTCCTTCCTTAATTGCACCGTTTGACCATAGCATAAGTAGCACCTTTAGTTTTGATTATACTTGCCAATTATATTGTTCCAAACCCCTTTGTGTTAATCATTTGAAATCAGTTTTATCTTTTTCAATTTTCACTCAAACTTCAACTCCTCTGTTCACAAATGCAGCTCTCCTGTGTTTCAACTTAAAGTTCAAATGCAAACTTCAAATATGCTTTCACCTTTTTTAGGTACAAAATACTATGCAAATTATCTCAAGACATCAAACTAGCAACTTTATAATCACTTTTGCAAACTAAACTTTTTAATGGCAACTAGCCTCCAGAACTGGTCTCAAAAACTAACTAAAACAAGTAATCTGGCTCTGGCACTCGGCAAAAAGATTCATTCATCTACAATAACTATGCATGCAAGAGGGATTCTTCAAATTCATCCTCCGGTGTAAGATGAAAATAATCAAACCTAGCACTTCCAGAATACTGTGTAGGTGACAATGTTGAAACATCATGAATCTCATGTAGATCGGCTATTGCAAAATCACTAAATCATGTTCTGAAGCTTCACCACCGGGTCAGACAGTACATTCATATGTAATAAGCATGACTCCCTGATTGGTTCTTGAAAATAACATTCAGACATAAAGTTATCACTTCCTTAAAATGACCATTTTGCAAACTTGATTCTGTTCTGCACTGTCAATCTGCAAAAACTACCTTTGATACTAAGTTCATAAAGTCACTAGGAAGAACCTTCAAAATCTCAACCTCAGAACATAGATTGAATATCATATTTAGAATGCAAAACCTCAGTTATCATGTTCTAAAAATGAACCTTTCAACTGCAATAAATCTGCAAAATTAGCACCATAACACTTTTCTGGTTTTAAACTCGGTGAATATGCAGAAAACTGATTTGGATTCAACTTAGAAAAGTGATCAACTAGATTGATCAAAATCTGGAAATCTTCAAAGGAGTTCATTTCTAGGTCTATAATGCAGAACAACTTCCAATTACACTTGAACTTGAATTGGGTGCAAATAGGGAAACCACAAAATATGTCATTTAATTCTGAATTCTGAACTTTCAGTGAAACTTTAATAAATTGGAAATGGAAAGGCTCAAGAAAAATGAATAAATGGATTGGTAGGAATCTGTAAATCTTCAAATGGGTACAATCTTATGTTTTTAGTACAGGGGAAAACTCAATTATCCAAAATGTTCAACCGGGTATACATTTTCAAGACCCCAAAGTGGGCAACTTAGTAATTCTGCACTTGAATACACAAGAAATCAGAATTATCCACTAATAGAATGGTTCTAGAAAACTTGTCATCTGATTTCATAGGGATCTGCAAACTGGAAATATTGGTTCATTTTCATGCTTACAATACCTGGGAACACACCATGATGTCATACCTATCCATCTGATCAAAGATGCACGCCTTCAAAGTAAGGTATTCAGAAATCTGCATTCAACAATTTTGGGAAACTTAACAAAATGCCAACAAAATCAAACTGGAAAATTGCTCAAATGGATTCATCATGATCTAGAAACTAAAATATATGAAGTATTTGACCACAAGATCATAGTACAAAAGGAATTTTTTCA
The DNA here is from genome assembly GCA_018584345.1 of Thuja plicata. Classification (NCBI taxonomy): domain Eukaryota; kingdom Viridiplantae; phylum Streptophyta; class Pinopsida; order Cupressales; family Cupressaceae; genus Thuja; species Thuja plicata. The sequence continues at coordinate 3,149,052 of MU224932.1, forward strand.
AGTGAATCAACTGGTCAAAAGTTATATAACCAGTCAAAATGGGCTATTCAAATTTCTGGGCAAAACAAAGATACAAACAACTCTGAGCAACCAACTTTGGGGAATATGAAAACTTATCAAAATGATATGAAAAGGCCTGAGTTCTGAAACATAGACTCTCTAATATGCATGTAACACATTCCCAAAGAAGTGCCTTATGAAACTCAATAGGGTGCAAGATATTCAGAAGCAAACTAGGCCCTGTACAGCAAAATGACACCTTAGCAAAAATGAAGATTTATGTGACCACCTCAAAATGACTACTCCTTAAACATGTCAGATTTGGAATTTAGGAGCTAGAACCCACTGCATATGTGAAATGAAAGGTATTGAACCCTCTTCTCAAGTAATATCTGATGAAAATCACGAGGGTATCTTTTTCAAGCATTCTAACTGAGCCTTCTCACACAAATTTTTCAGGGGTACTCACCTTTCCTTATTGAAATTTTTTAACATGGTCACTCAAATTTGTGCCAAATTTGGGAGTACCAATAGAACCTAAAAAGGTGGGCACTTGGAGGCTCTATATGGACTCAAGAGAAATCAACAAAATAACCACAAGGTATCATTTTCCCACTCCTAGAATTGAGGATTTACTTCACTGTTTGCGGGGTGCTAAGTGTTTTTTTTAAAATGATTTAAAAAGTGGATACCACCAGATTAGGATAAGGCCAGGGGATGAATGGAAGATGCCCATTAAAAAAAATGAGGGTTTATATGAATGAAAATTTATGCCTTTTCGCTTTTCCAATGCCCCAAGTACATTTATGAGACTTATGAATGAAGTCTTATGGGAGTTTATAAGAAAGTTTGTAATTGTCTATTTGGATGACATACTAATCTTCAAATGATCAAAGGAAGAGAATCTAAAGCACTTAGACATGGTCATAAGGAGGCTACATGGGGAGTAACTAATGATAAATTTAGAGAAATGTATCTTTATGCAAAAGGAAATCACATACTTGGTCTTTTCCATATCTCATGGTGATTTGAAAATGGATCAAGAGAAGGTGAGTGCCATACTTTCTTGGCCTACCCCTAGAAAAATGAGTGATGTTAACAGTTTTCATGGATTAGAAACTTTTTATAGGAATTTTATAAAGGGTTTTAGTCATGTTAGTGCTCCAATGCTTGAGACTATAAAAAGGGGGTGAGAAATGTAAGTTTTCATGGAATAGAGAAGCAGATGAATCCTTTGAAACATTAAAGAAGAAGGTTTTTCAAAAAATTATCCTTTCTTTATGATACTTTAACAAGATCTTTCAGGTGGAGTGTGAAGCAAGCCACTTAGAAATAGGAGCATTTCTCACTCAAGAAGGTAATCCCATAGCATTTTTTAGTGAAAAGTTAAATCAGGCAAAAATGATATATTCTTCATATGATTTGGAAATGTATGCTTTGGTTCACTCTCTAAAGAAATGGAGACACTATTTAACGCCAAGGAAGTTCATTATATTTACTAAAAATCAAGCCCTAAGCTTCATTAAAAGCCATGAAAAACTAAACCACAGGCACATGAAGTGGGTGGAAACCCTGTAAGAATATACATTCTCTCTTAAACACAAGAAAGGTGTGAAAAACAAAGTGGCTAATGCATTGAGAAAAAGAGTGTTGACTGTGACCCAAATCAAGTTGGAAATTGTTGGTATAGAATCTCTAAAAAGTATGTATAAGATAGATGAAGACTTCAGTAAAATATATCAGGTATGTGTATCTTTTGGTGAGAGGTATCATGTTGAATTTTGTGAATTTCTGATACATGATGGATTAATTTTTAAAGGGGGGAAATTTTGCATCCCCAATTGCTCCATGGGATTGAATATAATCAGAGAGAAGAATTATGGAGCCATGGCATGACACTTTGGTATTGATAAGACACTAGAATTGGAAAAGGGGAATTACATTTGGCCCAAGATGCAAGTATATGTTAGGAAATTTGTTGAAACATGTGTCATTTTCCAAAAAGATAAGAGGAGATCTACTAATGCAAGGCTCTATCAACCTCTACCCATCCCATCAAGGCCATGGGAGAGCTTAAGTATGGATTTTGTATTAGGTCTGCCAAGGACAAAGAGGGGGTATGCCAGTGTTTATGTAGTGATAGAAAAGCTCAACAAGATGGCTCATTTCTTTCTATGTAAGACCACATTTGATGCCTCCTATGTTGCATACCTCTTCTTTAAGGATATTGTTATAATTCATGGGTTACAATTAAGCATTGTGTCAAACAGAGATGTGAAGTTCATAGGACACTTTTGGAGGACATTGTGGAATAAAATTTGTACCAACTTGGATTTCTCATCAACATACCATCCTTAGACAGATGGTCAAACTAAGGTAGTAAATAGGTCTCTTGAAAATTTGTTAAGGTGTTTAACTAGGCAGCATGGGGAGAAATGGGATGTGATATTATCTCAAGAAAAATTATTCTATAATGATACAAGAAATAGAAGCACTAGAAGATCACCTTTCTAGATTGTCTATGGTCTACAACCAAGAGGTGTAATGGAGTTAAGAGATCTTCCTCAAGGAGAGCCTATCAGTGCAGATGAATAAGCTTTTACCACTTCCATGAAAGAAGTGCAGGAACAAGTGAAGTTGTAGTTACAACAATCTGCAAACAAGTATAAATAATATGCTAACAAAAAGAAAAGAGATGTCTAGTTTGGTGTTGGAGACTTAGTATGGGTTCATCTAAGGAAAGAGATACTTCCAAAGGGAAGGTATACTAAGCTTTTTCAAAGGAAGATTGGACCTTGTCAAATTATCAAGAAATGTGGACAAAAATAATATGTGATCCAATTCCTCTTGATCTTGGTTTGTCTCATATTTTTAATGTTTGTGACTTAACCCTCTATAAAATTACTATGGATGAAGGTAAACCTCCAACCATTTTTGAAGATGACATCCCTAAACCATATACTCCTACCTTGGAAAGGATATTGGACACTAGATTGGCAAAGAAGACTAGAAACAAAGAATACAATGAATACTTGGTAAGATGGAAAGGTAAGAATGATTATGAGGTAGTATCCATGTTATCTAAATATGTATTAATGGAAAAGATAGGATATTATATCTAAGGTTGCATGATTTTATTTTTCTATTTTTTTGAGTTACAACATTTTTTTGAAGACTATTTGCAGAACAGTGACATAGAATTGTGACAGTGTTAGTCTCTGAGTTTTGTGGATAACTTGAGTGCGAGTATGATTCATGTTATGTGAGCTTGGTTAATGTCAGGAGACATGTTGAGGAGATGTCAACATATGTTCAGTTGAAGTCTCAGCTAGATTGGTTTTTTTAGGCACAAGCGGGACTGACAGTCTTGTACGCACTCTGTATAGACTATCAAAGGATGCAAACATAAATATGTATTAAGGGAAAAGATAGGATATTATATCTAAGGTTGCATGATTTTATTTTTCTATTTTTTTGAGTTAAAACAGTTTTTTTGAAGACTATTTGCAGAACAGTGAAGTCAAGACATCTTGTTTTTCATTGATGTCAACATATGTTCAGTTGAAGTCTCAGCTAGACTGGTTGTTTTAGGCACAAGCGGGATTGACAGTCTTGTACGCACTCTGTATAGACTATCAAAGGATGCAAACATAAATATGTATTAAGGTAAAAGATAGGATATTATATCTAAGGTTGCATGATTTTATTTTTCTATTTTTTTTGAGTTACAATGGTTTTTTTGAAGACTATTTGCAGAACAGTGACATAGAATTGTGACAGTGTTAGTCTCTGAGTTTTGTGGATAACCTGAGTGCGAGTATGATTCATGTTATGTGAGCTTGGTTAATGTCAGGAGACATGTTGAGGACTATTTTTTATGATTCTTGGGTTACAAGAATCTTGGTGATGTTAGATGTGGCGTGTGTTCTGGAGAAGTCCTATTTATGGCCAACTTCAGAGAAGTAGCGTGTATTATGGATAACAAATGTGGATTGCAGATCTTGGATTATATTTGATGAATTGTAATTTATGTTTAATTATTCAAGGTACCGTGTATATCTTAGTAAGGGGTTATGCAATTAATTTTGCATTGGAGAAGTCTTAATTGGCCGACCTAATTTCTTATTGTAAACTTATATAAAGAAGAGTTGTTTTCTTGATTAGAAGAGTAGAAAGTGAAGTGTGGAAGCTGCAAGCTTGTATTTGAGAAGTTTGTTGGATGTAGAGCATAGATTATGATTGATGGAATTCATTGGAACTATTTACGAAAAGTTGTTTCTATCAATCAGTTCACTGGATATTATATCTTTCTATATCTATATCTCGGACAGTGAGTACTAAAGGTGAATTTAACCTTATTTAGGCAGTGAGCCTGGGTAGTTATCCTATTGTTACTCTTGACTCCTAATAGGGTCTATCCTTTAACATGGACTATGTACTATATGTAATAATCAGCTCCTAATAGGGCTAAATCTCATAACATGGATACTATACTTTCAATGCATTATTTGTGGGTGCTAATTCCCACTAGGGTTTTCTCCTTACAGGGTTTCCTCGACAACAAAATGGTTGTGTTATGGTGTTGTTGTTAATGTGTTCAGAATTGCATTTATCTTTTGATTGTTCAAGGTTTAAGTTTAAAATATATGGCATACAACTCATTCCCCCCACTCAGTTGTATTGGTGATCTATCATTTTTAACAATTGGTACCAGAGCCTTTGGTCCTTTGAGAAAAAGCTTAACAACTTGAGGTGATCCTGAGGATGGTGTTCTATAGGAAAGAAATTCTAAAGTTTGATCCTGAAAACTTTGGTATTTGGAAGAACAAGATGAGAATTGATCTGCTGTGTTTGGGAATTGACTACTGGATGATTACAAAGAAAGATGAGAAGGTCAAGTCTGAAGATGAATTAGAAAATGCTACTAAAGATGAAACAAAGTTTTTTTCTTGTAACATGGTTGCAAGAGAAGCACTGATTAGTGCACTTTCTGAAGGTGAATTCACAGAGGTTAAAGATTTGGATTCTGCACATAAAATTTGGTCAAGATTAGAGGCACTATATGAAGGAGATAAGTTTACTAAGTAGGCAAAGTTACAAAACTAGAAGACAAACATGGAAATCCTGAAAATGAGAGATGATGAGAATGTTAGAGCATATGTACAAAGGGTTATTGAGGTTGTTAAAGGTATTAGAAACTCTAGAGGAACCTACAATGAAGAAGAAGTGATTGAAAATATTCTTATATCTTTGACACCTATTTACAAAACTAAAGTTCAAGCTATAGAGGAGATCATACCTAATTTGACGACAAACTTCAACAAAGAGATGTTGATTAAGAAATTAACTACCTTTGAGGCCGCAGAGCTGGGAGTTTCATTACCTAAGGTTGAATCAGCATTTAAGGCGACTATGCATAATAAAAAAAGACTTTATCAGGTCTTGCAAGCACTATCAGAAGTGACTTGTGAGAAGAGCTTGGTTAATATGCTGATGATTGGGAAAAGATATAGGAAGAAGAGAGGAATTTAGATGAAATTTTGGCCATAAGTGCAAGAAGAGAAAAGAGAGTTAAGGGTAAGTTTGAAGGAAAGTTACCTCTAAAATATTTTTCATGCAATGAGATAGGTAATTTTGCATCTAGATGTCCTACAAGGGTTCCTAAAAATATATTTAAGTTTCATAGACCTAATTACTCCAAGGATAAGGAATGTTACTATGCTAGTGAAGGTGTGTTTGATGATGATGTTGTGGATTATGATGAAATTGGATTTATTTCTATTAAAGATGATGAACCTATTCATGAAGAGAAAGCCCTAGTTTCACATGTCGAAAATAATTTTGAATGGATCATAGATAGTGGTTGTTCACATCATATGAATAGTGATAGAAACAAGTTTGTTCAGCTAACTAAATATGATGGTGGTGTAGTCAGATTTGGTGACAATACTCCTAAGTGTATCATCGGATTGGGATCGATTTATCTTGATGGTAAGACTAATACTAATGATGCATTTCTTGTTGATGGACTTAAGAAAAACTTGTTGAGTGCTGGACAACTTGTAGACAAGGGTTATCATTTGAAGTTCAATGATAGTAAATTTTCTATCAGAAGTTAGATAGGAGATTTGATCGCATTAGGTACTAAGTCAAGAGGTAATGTATTTGACCGAAATACTACAAAAGTTTCTTGTTTTGTTATGAAGGTTGATGACAGTTGGTTATGGCATATAAGATTCTATCACATAAATTTTGATAACATTATGAAAGAAAGTATGAAAAATGTTGTTAGAGATCTATCAAAGATTTTGAAACCTTCTAACACTACGTGTAGAGAATTTGTGATGGGGAAACAAACAAGAAGCAATTTTAAAAGAAAATATTATTTAACAAAAGGGAAGTTGGATCTGGTGCATACAGATCTATGTGGTACTACAAGAACAAGATATTACTATGGTGAAAGGTATTTCTTACTTTTTTTGATGACTTTTCTAGAGTGATTTGAGTTACATATCTTAGAGAGAAATATGAGGCTTTTGATAAATTCAAGATTTTCAAAGAAAAAGTTGAAAATGAATCAGGTTTGAAGATAAAATGTTTAAGGTCAGATAGAGGTGGAGAGTTTATTTCTGAGTTCAATACCTACTATGAAGAGCATGGAATATATAGACAAACATCTACTCCGCGGACACCACAATAGAATATGATTACAGAGCGAAGAAATAAAACTATATTAGATGTTGCTAGAACTATGTTTCTTGAAGTAAATGTATCACATGTTCATTGGAGAGAAGCTATTGGTACTGGAGTCTACACTTTGAACATAATTTATATTAGAGAAGGTACTAATAAGACTCCTTATGAACTATGATTTAATCATGCTCCCACTGTGAAATATTTTAGAATATTTGGTAGTAAATACTATGTCAAGAGAGACAAAGAGATAGGAAAGTTTCATGCTAGAAGTGATGAAGGGATCTTCTTTGGTTATTCCACTAAGATCAAACCTTATAAATCTTTCATCTGAGATTGAGGAAGATAATTGGAACTGTAACCACCCTAATTTGATCTTCTCTAACCATAGGCCATATTTTTCCTAAGTGTGATCATACCCCTAATTATGTCAATACAACTCTTCAATCGGTTAGCATAATTATTTTCAAATCAAATTTAATTTCCTAAGTGATTTAATCACTAAAATTACATTAATTGCTTTAGCCAATCCAATCCAATCAATTCAATTCAATAAAAAAACAATCAAATACATGGCAAAGGCAAAGGTAATTAATTGAAAGGAATTAAATAAAATCCTAAATTATACCTTATCACTTGAAAAAATCAATCCCCTAGACTAGTTAATTCAATTTGGCTATAGTCCTAATTAATTATTACAAAGCAATCAATAGCTTAAATAATTAATTAAAATCCTTATTATTGAGTGAATATATTATTTACATATTTTATTTCATTAGTATTCCCTCTAACCTAACCAATCTCAACTACCCAACCATGAGTTCAAACTCATCCCAACCCCTTCTCACATGCTAATTCTTCTTAATTAGCTAATTAACCCTAATTAGCTAATCCCCCCTCCACTAATTCCCTCTCCTCCCATCTCTATCTCCTTAATCACCTATCTTAAGCCTTAATATTAATCCTAAGATACCCCTAATCTTTTCACATTCCTAATATTGTGATTAGGAATTTAACCCTCCCCCAAAAGTCAATATTCTCAAGCTTGACCTTAAACCCTCACCCATGCTTCTTAAACCCTCACCCATGCCTCATAAATGCTTTCATAAATGAAGAATTAATGCCTCTTACACATTATCTTCCACACTCCTCATTAATGAGTCTTACACCCTCATTAATGGCTTCCCTTCTAGAGCCTTCCCCATTCCTACATTTATTCTATAAATTGGATGGTTTTTGAGCTCAAATGGCCTTGAATTTTAATAGTTGAAAGCATCCTTATTCTGCCCATATTTGGAGAGTTTAAAGAGAAAACTTATGTTTCTCATATTTTTAGGGACTTATATTGCTTTTTAGCTCTAATAGTTGTATTGTTATAATATTTCATCTTGGAGTTAAAAATGGACTTTTCTTGAGCATATTAGATTAATTTCATTTGAATCTTCCATTCTAGGTTGTTTTTGTCACTGATTTATACATAACCTAAGGGCATATTATTGCATTCTTCAAACTCTTCTTAGATAGGAAGCAATAGGTCAGTTTAGTGATTAATATCAAACCCTTTCTTTTTATGATCTTTCACTAATATAATGACTTATTGAATTTTTGTACCATTCTCAACAGGTGCATAAAATCACACACACATGAAGTGCTAATGTAAGGATTGATGAGAAGTTTCAGATTTAGGAAAGAATATATGATTGTAGCTAGATTTTAGATAATAGGGAGGTTATTGCATATCAAGAAGAACTTTTTGAGGTTGATCGTGAGATCAAGGTATGTCTGAATGATTCAAATGATTCTACTAAAATTCCAAAGACACCAAGGTATTTTAAGTTGAAGAACCATCCTGAAAATCAAATTATTGGCAATGCAAGAAAAGGCATGATAACAAGATGTAGATTAAGAAATGTGATTTGTTTGATCTCAAGTAGAACCAAAAAATGCTAATGAGGCATGTAGAGATGAATATTGGACTAAAGCAATGCAGGAAGAATTAGAAAAAATAAATAAAAATAACACTTGGGAATTAGTTTCTAAACCTACAGATAAGAATGATATAGGGAAAAAATGGGTTTTTAGAAATAAAATTAATGAAGGAATGATTGTAAGGAATAAGGCAATACTGGTTTGTAAAGGCTACTCACAACAAGAATGCATAGAATTTAAAGAAACATTTGCTCATGTCGCTAGCCTTGAGGTAGTGAGATTATTTATTGCTTATGCTACACACAAAAACTTTAAAGTGTATTAGATGGATGTGAAATCTGCATTTCTGAATGGAGATATAGAGGAGGAAGTGTATATTGAGAAGCCCCATAGATTTCCTTTGACAGGTGATGAAGACATGGTTTGAAAATTGAAGAAGGCTTTGTATGGACTCAAACAAGCACCTAGAGCATGGTATGCTTGATTGGATAGGTATTTACTTCATATTGGTTTAAGAAAAGGTAATGCAGATAGTAATTTGTACTTAAGAACTAGTGAAGATGGAAGTTTAATAGTTGAAGTTTTTTTAGATGATATCATTTTTGGAGGTAATGATGAAATGAGTAATAAGTTCTCTAAGAAAATGGAAAATGAATTTGAGATGTCGATGATTGGTGGAATGAAATATTTTCTTGGGTTGAAAATTAATCAGAAAAAGAATGGTATTTTTATTTCTCAAACCAAGTATTTTAAGGAAATGTTGAAAAAGTTTGGAATGGAAGAGTGTAAAGCTATTGGAACACCTATGGTTACTAGTTACAAGCTTACTACTACTGATGAATCTCAAAGTGTTTTTCAGACCAAGTATAGAACCATGATTGGAGGCTTACAATATCTAACTCACACTAGACAAGATATTGCTAATGCAGTTGAAACTGTGGCAAGATATCAAGCAAATCCTAAAGAGACTCACCTTGCTACAGTAAAGAGAATATTTAGATATATGAAAGGAACATTGGAATATGGATTATAGTATGAAAAATCTGATGATTTTTTTTTGCATGCTTATACCAATGTTGATTGGGCAGGAAGTATTGACGACATAAAGAGTACAAGTGGTGGTGCATTTTTTTCTTGGGAAAAGGTTGGTTTCCTGGTTAAGTAAGAAGCATGATTATATAGGTCAATATTCTACTGAATCAAAGTATGTTCTTTCTTCTATAAATTGCACACAAATTATTTGGATGAAGTAGATGCTAAAGGACATTGGGATAAATTTTGAAGAGCTAGTGGTTATTCATTGTGATAACACTAGCATAGTGAATATGTCAAAGAATCTAGTTATGCGTTCAAACACTAAACATATTTAAATTAAGTATCATTTCTTGAGAGACAAGATTGCAGAGAAGGAGATTATATTAGAGTATATCAACACAATGGAACAAAGAACAAATATATTTACAAATTTTTTTCCAAAGGATGCCTTTGAGTATCTTAGAGCTATGCTTGGGATGAGATCCCCTCCTTGTGAGAACTAATTGATGTAGGAATACATTAGTACAGAGGATTTTAGAGTTATATCGTTTCTTGGACTTGATGTATAGATCCACTCCTTAGGGGGAGTGACCGCAGGAAAAAAATAGAACACATTTGGGTGTTTGTGCACCTGGTTGTTGCATGCATGAAGATTTGAAAAAGCTACACCTTGTAGAGGAAATATGGTCAGAAATAGAGTCATGACACCCTTTTTCATTGATGTAAAAGGGGGAGAGATTCCAGTGAAGAGATTTAGTGGAAAATCTCCACTATTTTAGGGAGAGATGTGAAGAAGATATTGTGAAGATTGTATTGAGAGTGGTACTTTTGGATTGATGGATGTTATCATGTGTTTCCATCAATGCCAAAGGGGGAGATTGTTGGAATTGGCTTATGTTGGAGTTGTTGGAATTCATGATTTTTCATCGATGTCAACATATGTTGAGTTGAAGTCTCAATCAGACTGGTTGTCTCAGGCATAGGCGGAACTGACAGTCTTGTATATAATATCAAAGGATGCGAACACATATATGTATTAAGGGAAAATCTGGGATCTTTTATCTAAGGTAAAATGAGTTTATGTTTGTATTTGTTTGAGTTACAACAATTTTGGTGAAGACAGTTTGCAAAATAGTGAAAAAGAATTGTGACAGTGTTAGTCTCTGAGGTTTGTGGATAACTTGAGTGCGGGCATGATTCTGTTAGTAATAACTAAGAGGGGGGGGGTGAATCAGTGGCCTCAAAAATTTATCCTTTTAAACCTTAATCCACCAATTAATACACCTCAGATTATTAATTCCCTACAAGATGTATGCCTTGAAATACTTGAAACAAATGACTGTTTGTTAGTTTACCTTGTCTGTCCTTATTCTCTTTGATTACCAATAGGCAGTAAAACTTATTTACCGATGCTCAGTAAATATGCAGAGTATACCAATCAATCCAGAAATGTATATGTGAAATGTAAAACAATAAAGTAATAAACCATACACACATAACACATGGATTTTAACGT
>MU224932.1:3164590-3210749 GCA_018584345.1 Thuja plicata
AATATCTATCTCCATAATAGCTCTTTGTCCTCATAGGTCCACATAAATCAGTATGGACTAATTCTAGAATATCATTAGATGTATGGGTTTTTCTTTTGAAACTAGACTTTGTCATTTTACCTTTTTGCCAATTCTTGCACATGATGTCATCTAGCTTTGTCATCGTCAGTAAGCCTCTTACACTTCTTTTCCTACTTATTTGCATCATGTTGTCAAAATTCACATGACACAACCTTTTGTGCCATAGCCATATGTCTTCTTTTCTAGTCATTAAGCAAGTGGATTTAGTATCATTCAGATAGAATAAGTTACCTTTGGTCTGTTCACCGGTACCAATCAGTTTTCCTGATTCATTCAAGATCTTTTCCTTCTTGTTCTCAAATGCTACTCTGTGACCTAAATAATTTAGCTGAGAAACACTCAATAGATTATAATTCAATCCTTTTACCCAATAAGAATTTTCACAATTTAATCAGGTTATTCAGCATTACTGTTGCTTTACCTTCTATTTGACAAGGTGAATCATTTCCCATTCTTACGGTACCACCTTTATAGTATTCAAAAGTATTAAACTTTTCTTTGTCACCGATCATATGGTGAGTGCAGACACTATCTATAATCCATATATCATTTCTTACTAATCTTAGACATGAGTGCAATTTATTCATACCTTTCATCTTCATCTGAATCATCCTTCACAACTACAAATACTATCTCAATATCATCATCCGGTTTGGTGTCAGTTTCTTCAACTTTGCAAGCAGCTAGATAGCTAGCCTTCTTTCCTTTGTCCTTGTAATCTCGGGTATCACTTCTTTCTGATCATTGGTAAACTCTATAATCTTTGTTATCAGCTCTACCAGATTTCTTCTCAAAAGATCTATTATCACTTCTGTCATCTTTTCTTTTGTTAGGACATCTTGCAGCAAAGTGTCCAATCTCTTTACAATTGAAACATACAAGTGGTAAATTGCCTTTTTATTTACCTTTGCCTCTTAGAATTTTTCTCACCATGAGTGCTTCAATTTCATCTAGATCTTCTTCTCACTTTCACTTTCACTGTCTCTTCTAGATGAGTGTCTCTGACTAGATTTTATTATTCACATAGAAGACTTGAATGCAAACTCTAAACTTGGTAAGACACTATTATCAAAATTATTCATCTCAAATGAAATCAGTCTACCAATCAGGCTATCAAGAGTGACTGTATTATTTGCTACTGCTCTCATTTCTTGAATAGAAGAGACTCTAATAGCATATATAGGCAATAAGGTTCTTAAGATTTTACTTACCACTGTCTCCTCTTCAAGTGTACCTCCAACACCTCATATAGCATTGACTACTTTTATTCTTGTGTTGTACTGAGTGATGTTTTCACCTTCTTTCATTATGAGATCATCAAACTTTCCTCTAAGGCTTTTTGCCTTAGCTCTTAGAATATTTGTATCACCTCTATGTACAAACTTTAGCTTATCCCACATTGTCTTTGCATTTTTGCAATCTTTGACATCCTCAAATTCGGCATCAGAGAGTGAGGCTGAAAGCTCTATAACCATGCAGTTATGTTCATGCTTTACTCTCAATTGATCTATTGTCAATGGTCCTATAGGCAACACATAGTCAGTATCTAAGTATTGAGTAATATCATTGCCAATACCTGATAAGTGAAGTTTTATTCTTCTTTGCCATGAAGCAAAGTTGTCTTTGTTCAACTTGGGCACATCTCGCCTGTTCATCTTGTGATCTTTAGTTAGGTCTTGAAACCTTTATTCTAAGCACACAAGCTCTGATACCAATTTTTAGTAATAATTGAGAGGGGGGGTTGAATCAGTGGCCTCAAAAATTTATCCTTTTAAACCTTAATCGACCAATTAATACATCTCAGATTATTAAGTCCCTACAAGATGTATGCCTTGAAATACTTGAAACAAATGACTGTCTGTTAGTTTACCTTGTCTGTCCTTATTCTCCTTGATTATCGATAGGTAGTAAAAATTATTTATCGATGCTCAGTAAATATGTAGAGTATACCAATCAATCCAGAAATGCATATGTGAAATGTAAGACAATAAAGTAATAAACCATACACACATAACACATGGATTTTAACATGGAAACCCTGTTAAGGGAAAAACCATTGGGACCGGTACTCCAAATTTTCACTCTTCCAAAGTGAGCCCTATTAGGAGCCAACCCTATTAAAGGTTACAAACACACTATTAAGTGTGACCTTGTTAGAGTATTTTTATACATAGATTGTCACTAAGTATCTGGCATCTACACTACCATCCTTGAATTAGCCTCTAGACTGTCAATAGACTTTATGCTAATCTTACTACCATCCTTGAATCAGCCTCCTTCTTAGACTGTCTATAGGCTTTAGGTAAGACTGATGCTACTATCATGAACCAACCTTTTTGGTAATCTGGTAGGATATACCTCAATTATAGAAGACAGTTAAGTCCTGCTTTGTTAAGAGACTTAATGCTTCAATGGTTAAACTGAAACACAATGACCTGTTTCTAATGCAACTTTGAATTGTAGATATTCAGATCTATTTATGTACAATACCTGTCTTATTAATGTATCAATTCAATTCCTTTGTACTTCACACTTTCTGCTCTGTGATGTTGTGTTTCACTGTTCGTCGGTGTCTGCAGAATTCTTTAGCTCTCCCTTAGCTTGATTGATCAAGACTGTATGAAGGTTAACCTTCACCAGTTTCTCTTCAGCATCTTCTTTCAATTCACTCCCCCATGTATCTGATTGCTTATGGAAATGAATTATGCTTGTCTCTTATATAGACATGATATTCCTTAATTCTTGAATCTTGGCATGAAAAATAATCTAGCCAAATTGATTTACGGCTTTAACTCCTGATTTATCTTGTAGTTATCTTCTTGCCAGCTATATAAATCAATTGCTTAATTATGGTTGAATTAAAAAAATAAAACAACTAGTTAAGTCTATCCTTGAGCTCTGCCAGCTAGATATTTTGTCATTTTCTGATCTCTCTGTTCTGTCGGTCAATTCTGCAGTTCATCGCCGATGACAACTGCCAGTTCCTTCGGTGCAACTTCAGTTAGCTTCGGGATCTCTGTCCATCGGGCATCATTGGATCTTTCTCATCGGGCAACATTGTTTTCAGCTCGTTGGGCATCCTATGATTTTTCTTCATTGGCCAACACTGTCTACTACTCATCGGTCATCACTGTGACTTTATCTCTATCTTTACTAGTAGTGTGCTCTCCGTCGGTGTTGTCTGTCACTTAGTGAATACTTGAATTTTATGCATTGTTGAAAGCATAACCATTGTTCCATTGATTCTTTGAAGTCTTTGGCATTATATGTATGACCATATAGATGATATCAAGTTGACATCAATGACAATACAAACCATTTTATGATTTAATGTCTTGCATCATCTTCAACTTAACATTATCAAACATTCAATCAGTTACATGTCATCAAATTCATGTTATGCAAACTTAGGGAATTTTGGGAGACATGTTGAGGAATTATTTTTATGATTCTTAGGTCACAATACTTTTGGTGATGTCAGTTGTGGCATGTGTTATGGAGAAGACCTATTTGGGGCCAAATTTAGAGAAGTAGCGTGTATTATGGATAAAAAGCATGGATTGCAGACCTTGGATTATATTTGATGAATTGTAATTGATGTTTACTTGTTCAAGGTACCAAGTGTATCTTAGCAAGGGGTTATGTAATTAATTATGCATTGGGGAAGTCTTAATTGGACGACCTAACTGCTTAGTGTAAACTTATATAAAGAAGAGTTGTTTTCTTGATTAGAAGAGTGGATAGTGAAGTGTGGAAGCTGCGAGCTTATATTTGAGAAGTATGTTGAATGTAGAGTAGAGATTGTGATTGATGAACTTCATTGGAACTATTTAAGAAAAAAAATTTCTATCAGTGAGTTCACTGGATATTATATCTTTGTATATCTATATCTCGGACAATGAGTCCTGAAGGTTGATTTAACCTTCTTTAGGCAATGAGCCTGGGAAATGAGCCTATTCTTACACTTGAATCCTAATAGGGTCTATCCTTTAACAAGGACTCTGTACTATATGTAATAATCAACTCCTAATAGGGATACTATACTTTTAGTGCATTATTTGTGGGTGCTAATTCCCACTGGGGGTTTTCCCTTAATAGGGTTTCCTCGACAACAAATGGTTGTGTTATGGTGTTGTTGTTAATGTGTTCAGAATTGCATTTATCTTTTTATTGTTAAAGATTAAAGTTTAAAATATCAGGCATACAAATGATCCCCCCCCACTCAAGTGTATTGGTGATCTATCATTACTAACATCTGGATGACTGAACAATAGACAGATCATGGTACAAATTTTCAACACCTCATCTCAAGTGGGCTTGAGATCTCTTCTCCTAAGGAGTATGGTGTAGGAGCACCAACCTTTGAGCAAGGTGATTAAGGATAGAATTATGGAGTGTGTTGATGTTTTCTTTTATTTTAAGGTTTTCAATTGTCAATATTTGTAATAAGGTTTCCCCAATTTGTAACTCAATGTCATGGAATGGTGTATTATAAGCCACCATGGAAATATGAGCCAAGGGGAAATAGTTGTGAGTCCTTAGGGATTTAGAGTCCCTTAGGATTGTTTTTCATGTTTTTAATAAAGTCAGAATAGACCCATGTCATCAAGGGTCCATTTTCTATGGGAATGCAACTTTCCTAGCAACATTGTAAAAGTTGTCAAAAATACAACTTTGCGTTTTGACAACATTTCTTGTCAATTATGCATTTTTGTTCCCCTTAGATATAACTTTCAAATTTTTGTTAGGAACCATTGGGTGTCAACATATTTATCCCAATTCATCTATTTTCAAATGGTGGGAATGATTGTACAAAGATTGAAGAAGTGAAAGCAATTAAAATTATTCAGGTTTCCTACAAAAGTTTGTATTTCAGACATGTACGGGTGGGATGTGGTTTAAAACTGATTTTTAAATATTTTGAACTCTAATATATTTAATTTAAAGTTTTTTTAAGGATTTTAAGTAACCTAGGGTGGAATTTTTTCAATTTCTTAGAGCAATAGTTTGTAGAATTCTGAGAAACCCTCTAAAATAAGGGTTTGGGAGTCAAATGGCCATAACTTATATATCCACCATAAACAATTAATGATATTATATGGAATACAAG
The DNA here is from genome assembly GCA_018584345.1 of Thuja plicata. Classification (NCBI taxonomy): domain Eukaryota; kingdom Viridiplantae; phylum Streptophyta; class Pinopsida; order Cupressales; family Cupressaceae; genus Thuja; species Thuja plicata. The sequence goes on from MU224932.1 coordinate 3,169,782, forward strand.
TTAGGCATATTTATTTCAATATTCCTAAATATTTTGTTATGGATATGTAGGGATCAAGTGGAAATATGATGCCCTATGTGGACATTTGGATGTGGCCACCTACTGTTTGATAGTAGAAATTAAATTTCTAATTGATAGGTGTTGAACCAAAGGATGTACCTTTGGATTTAGTAATATTTTGGATGTACCTTTAAGATGAGATAATTGGTTTGGAGAAGCATAAAGTTATGATAGTGGTTCCTTTTAAAACCTAGGCCTAATTGCCCCTTTAGGTCTCTAATCTTTTGTGTAGTTGAGTCCCTAGTTGTGAGAGTTAGGAGAAACCACTTTAGGATATTGTGAAGGTCCTTAAAGGGTCACAAACTAGACTTTCTTTCATTTGTCCATTGGGAAAATTTGGAGATGTGTCCATAAAACCAGTTGAAAAGGGATACTAGCCTAAGTAGGATTTTGTGTAGCAAGTGTCAATGGAATGGATGTATAAAATATTCTAATGCATGGTTTTGGTTGTTTGGAACATTTTGGGAATAAATATACTGTTATTGAATCTTTTGAGTTTAGGGGACATTTGAGGGTGAGTAGATATAAAAAGAGGCCTTTGGACCCTTGGTGGGTAGGTAGATATTTTAAAGGGATCTTGGAGTCCTATCCTATGTTTCATATGAATGTTTAGGAGTGTATCATGAGATGTTTGGAGAGTCTATCTTAGGGTGTGGAGTCTTTCACATTTACACAATCCTTAGAGGACAATAGTGTGTGAAGGGGAATAATACCTAAGTTGTGGAAGGATCTACATCAAGTGGTATAGAGAATACAAGGAAAAATTGGTAAGATGGAAAGCTAAGCCTAATTTTGAGGTAGTCTCAATGACTGAACAACAGATCACAGATCATGGTAAATATTTTCAACACCTAATCTCAAGTAGGCTTGAGATCTCTTCTCCCGGGGAGTATGGTGTAGGAGCACCCACCTCTTATCAAAGTGATGAAGGATAGAATGATGGAGTGTGTTGATGTTTGATTTTATGTTAAGGCTTTCAATTTTCAATGTTTGTAATAAGGTTTCCCCAATTTGTAACTCAATGTCATGGAATGGTCTACTATAAGCCACCAAGGACACACGAGCCAAGGAGAAGTAGTTGTAATTCCTTAGGGATTTAGAGTCCTTTAGGATTTTTTTTCATGTTTTTAAAAAAATTGGAAGAGACACATTTCATTAGGGTTCCAGTTGCTATGGGAATACGACTTTCCTAGCAACATTGTAAAAGTTGTCAAAAATGCAACTTTACATTTTGACAACATTTCTTGTCAATTTTGCATTTTCATTCCCAAAATCTCTAACTTTCAAATATTGGTTAGGAACCATTTGGGATGGAAATATTTATCCCAATGCATCTATTTTTAAATGGTGGGATGATTGTACAGAGTTTGAAGAAGTCAAAGCAATAAAAAATGTTTAGATTTCTTGCAAAAGTTTGTATTCTAGACATGTACGGATTGGATGTGGTTTAAAACTGATTTTTAAATCTTCTACACTCTCATATATTTCATTTAAAGTTTGTTTAAGGATTTGACATAACCTAGGGTGTAATTTTTTCAATTTATTAGAGCACTAGTTTGTAGAATTATGAGAAACCCTCTGAAATAAGGGTTTGGGAGTCAAATGGGCATAACTTGTATATCCACCATAAAAAAATGACGATCTTCAATGGAAAACAATTTAAGCCTATTTTTTTCAATATTCCTAAATCTTGAGTTATGGAGATGTAGGGATCAAGTGGAAATATGATGCCCTAGGTGGCTATTTGGATGTGGCCACCTATTGTCTGATAGTAGAAATTAAAATTATGATTGATGGGTCTTTAACCAGAGGATGCAACTTTGGATTTAGTGATATTTTGTATGTCCCTGCAAGATTAGATAATTGTTTTAGAGAAGCAGAAATTTTTTATCATGGTTCCTTTGCAAACCTAAGCCTAATTTCCCCTTTAGGTCTCTGATATTTTGTGTAGTTGAGTTCCTAGTTGTGAGATTTAGGAGAAACTACTATAAGAGATTGTGAAGGTCCTTAAAGTGTATCTAGAACTTGAATTTCTTTTGTTGCTCCATTGGGAAAATTTGGAGTTGTGTCCCAAAAACCGGACGGATAGGACTACTAGCCTAAGAAGGATGTTGTGAAGAAATCTAGTGGAATTGAATCCTTTGAGTTTAGGGGATATTTGAGGGTGAGTAGATGTCAAAAGAGGCCTTTGGACCTTTAGTGGATAGGTAGATATTGTAAAGGTATCTTGGAGTCCTATCTTATGTTTCATAGGAATGTTTAGGAGAGTATCATGAGATGTTTGGAGAGTCTATATTAGGGTGTGGAGTCTTTCATATTTACACCATCCTTGGAGGATAGTAGTGTGTGAAGGGGAATAATACCTAAGTTGTGGAAGGGTTTGCATCAGTTTACCATGTTGGCACCTTTGAGATGGCAGTGGAGGTCAGATGTTGGAGATGCAAGGAATACAACTAATTATGATGTTTGGTGGAATACACATAGGTTTATACAATATATGTTGGTAGGGGTACCAGTTCCTATTGATATGCATCGATGAGCCCGACAACCTAGGAGGAGATATGGGAGAGTGCTAGGAGAGCTATACTGAGTGGTCATGGAGGTAGAGGATGAGGGAGATGGAGAGATAGAGGGAGTGATGGAGGAAAATGTGGGAGAGGTGATGGTGATGTGGTGGAGATAGTGGTGTTCATGGAGGAGGGAGAGACGAAGGGAGATACATGTTACATGTAGTTGTTTTTGTTGCACCAAAAGATCAACTTGTTAATGCCCGATACAACCACTAGACTTATAGAAGCCATAGGAGGTTGTTAAACCATGTTGAAAATCCTTGAGGGACACTGGCCCACTACCAAAAATCCCTCTCCCAAAATCACTTGTTGTGGCTTGTGTGATTTGAACCTATGACCTATCTCTGATACCAATTGTTATAGGTAGTGATTGCCATTGTACCAAATGATTGACATGTTAATGCCCGATAAAACCACTAGACTAATAGAATCCACATGAGGTTGTTAAACCATGTCATGAATCCAATTATGGATGCTAGCCCATTGCCAAAAAGATGGAGATGGAGATGATAGCAGTGGTGGAGAGGTTACTATTACAGTTTCCCCATTTATTCCTCCCAATGGTGCATCTGTGGTAGTAGTAGTAGAGGGCATGGGAGAAGAAGAGGCTTATTTTTATGTGACTGGGAGTAGTTCAAAGGAGACTAGGAGCACTAGTATTAGTTTTGGGTCTTCTATTAGTTATGAGGAGATGGAGGAGGCAAAAAGAAGTGATGACATTGAGCTGGTAGATTTGGCTATAGACGGTGATGATAGAGGTTTGATGGATATAGCTATGGGAAGATTTGATGAGGTAGCACAAGATGTTCCTAAGAGAGCATGGGGTTTTGGTTTTGACATTAACACATTAGATATAGATAGTCTAAGATATCACTATTAAGATTTACAGGAAGATATGATGGATTACTTAGGAGGGTGAGTCAAGCAGAGGAAAGAGCCATCATGGTAGATGGTAGGGCATAGGTAGCGAATGCAGAGAGTCACTGGTATGTCGAGAGGGTTACTGCCTTGGAGAGGAGGATAGAGATGATGAAGAGGGAGATTGATGTAGAGAGGGAAAAAATGAGGGAAAAGATAAAAATAGATGAGGGCAGGGCACATGAAACAAATGCTAGAGCTAGGGTGGTGGAAACAGAGGTAAGGGACTCTATTGCCAGTGTTCATGATTTCACTACCCAATAGATTATTGATAGATACTTCTAGGTTTGGGTTGAGAGAGCTAGACAATCCCAGGAGATGAAAAGGGAGATAGATTAATGTAGAGGGGCTTATGAGCAGGTTGTGCTAGTGGCTCAAAGGATTCCCAGTTACACCCCTTCATCGCTCTCTAAAAACTCATAGATCTTAGGGAAGTGGTGCAGTGGTATATCCTAGTAGAGCTTCACCATTAGTGGTAGGTGCTCCTCTAGGACATACCAAGCCTAAGACTTCTATTTCAGTACCACCAAGGCCTCGTGGACAAGAGGGAAAAGGCAATACATGTTGATTCCATATAGACAATTTTTGCATATATTTTGCGAGCTCTCCTTTTTGACATTATACCATGATACATTTCAAGTTTTACACACACACACACACACATACAAATATATATATGATACAATTTCGGAAACCCTACATGATGTGTTTATGATCTATCTTACTTTATTCTTTAGTGATTCACATGTTATCTATGAGATTATATGAGCTATGATATGCTCCTCTTTATGTATTTATTTCCTATTATGATGGATGTCATGATGATGTGTTATGCACTTAATGTATTTTGTCTTTTCATATGCACTTTATGCGATTCTATAATTTGCTATGATATAGATATGATGATAGACTATCCTAAATGATCTACATGTGTTTTTGTATGCTTTTATATGTTGTATGTATGCATTGATCATGTGTACTATATGATCTATGATGTATGCAAAGTAACATGCAAGATTTATATTTTTTTGGTGTATCATGATACTTTATCTTAAGGATTTTGTTAGGATTGAAAGAGAGAATTGTTAGTAGTGATTGATAGGAAAAAGAGAGAATGAATCTTTATTGCAATTTGAATTTATTTTTAACTAGCTTTGAATTCCAACATTATTTAAGCAATTTATTTCATTGTTGAGCCACTTTTTTTAAATAAAAGTTTAATATCATCATACCTAGATATTAACAATCTAGGCACGACTATCCTTTTGTATTCTATCAAGCACTCAAAACATACAAGGAATGTAGGCCAATCCATCTAGGTTGTCAATTAAGATTCAAGGTATGTGGAGTGTATCACAACTGAATTATCTATTGAAACATGTTTTGAAATTACATATCACATGTGGATGTGAAGGGTCTTACCATGAACACCCAAAATGCTCTTTTAATATTTCATGACAAACATCCCACAAACAACAAATAAAAAGATAAGTCATGAACCATCTTGGCATCTTTAATTTCTTAATGGAATCATGGAGATGCATAAGAACATGACTTGAAAAAATAAAGACATAATAAGACCAACTCGACTCAAAAAGTAAGTAGCCATATTGATTATGTGCCTATTTTTTTGTAGTAGTTTGGATATTGAATTTTGACATTTTGCTGACATTTTCAGATGAAGTATAAGCTATCCCATGTAAGACTTCTCCATCTAATTTTGATTGTTTCTTTCCTTTTCTAAGACAACATGACTATTTTGACAAAAGATTGTGCTATGAGACTCTATTGATAAATGAGACGATTTGATCGATTTGACTGAGGACTTGCTGATAAGTTTGACTGTTTGACTTGGTTTTGCTAAAGATCAAACTTGTTTGACATTGTTTAATGCGTATTTAGAAATGAAAAATAATTGAATTAATATAAAAAGGAGATTTATTGCTGAATTTTCTCAACTTTTCAATGTTTTGGTTGTCCTAAGTTAATTTTTTCAGGACTTTTTGCAAATGTTTCTGGTCCACCGTAGGGTTCATATATTTGGAGTCAAGGTATGTGTGATGTATCACATAAGTGAAGGCCCTTATCACCGACACCCCAAACATGGTCGCCCTAGATGAATGTTTTATGTTTTTTGATGTTTTTGAACTTTTTGAAGGACTTTTCCAATTTTTAGATTTTTTCAGGATATTTTATAATTTTTAGGTTTTTTCAAAAAAATTTGATGTGTTTTTTGTTTTTTTTAGTGCTTGATGGATCATGAAATTGCGGTGCCTAAAAAGAGTGGGAAATTTATTATGGAATGGCCACGGTGGACTGACTTTGTGTTGAATATGGGACTATGGGACACAGACCATTGGCAAACTTTAAGCCATGCCAGATTTTATTGTGGAATATGGGGTGAAATAACAAGTGAAACCAGGTTGGAATTATGATAGATGTTAGAGAAATGATCTCTACACATGGAGTTGAATTTTTCACCATGGTACTTTCTCAAGGTGCCACTGAAGTGGTTTTCACAATAAGATGAATTTATTTCTCTTTTATTTCTATTTTTGTGTTACCGAAGACAACTGATTGCCAGGTTTTCGCCAAGGTAACCATTTTTTTCCTTTTTGAAATGGGTCTACACTGAAAATTATGAATATTAATTGTGTAGATGAATGCTATTGATGGGTTCTAATAGTGGTCAACTCTCTGATTTTGATATCTGATATGTTCTAGACCCATAGATTGTTGTGATGATATAAGGACCCAACTAGTTTGGTTCAAAATTTCTTGGTTTTTCTCATATAATTGAATATGGAGTGGCTCCTCTGGGAGTATGAAAACTAGTACAGTATGCCCATAAGGCAGGGTTGAGTTGGAGGTGCCAGTCCTGACCAACTTCATTGAATATCTTTTTCAAAATTTTATAATTGTTTTAGTTGTAGCCTCGGGTTGGCTATTACCTTGGGGAAAGTAGAATGAACAATAGCTATGTTGGATATGGAATTTTTTGCAAAGCTCATCTACTTGTTTATTTTTCAAGGGGGAGCCATGATATATAATGATGGTCTTTGGAACACTGTACCAACGTATGATATAGTTCAAAAGAAACCTAGAAATTTGTTTTCCATTGGTGTAGGTCATTGGAATTTCTTCTACCCACTTTGTGAAATACTCAGTGGTTGTGGTTATGTACTTATAACCATCTGAGGATAAAGGATGAATCTTTCCAACTAGGTTGAATCCCAATTGCAAAAAGGGTCACATTGATGTTAGTGGCTACAGCTCTTGAGAAGGTTCATTTATGAGGTTCACATGAATTTGATACTTTTTGTACTTGTGCACAGATAAGAAAGCATTTATTTGCATTATAGGCCAATAATATCCAATTCTCAAGAGATTATTGGCTAATGTTAAGCCACTAGAATGAGAACTATAAATTCCATCATGTACTTCTAATATCATCACTTGTGATTCTTCTAAGTTGAGACATCTGAGGAGTTTTCCATCTAGACTATGTTGATAAAGTGTATCAAAAATGATAGTGTAACATGAAGCTTGTCTTATAAAGGACTTATTTTGGTTATGGGAAAATCTAGGGGGTTTTTTTGGCTAGTTAAGTAGGTGTATATATCTTGGTACCAGGGAGAATTAGGATCAACAATTTTGTACAGGACTTCAGATTTGGTCACTTCAAAGGCAGGGACCATGAGCCATTCAACCATGAATTCACAATGTGTCACATCTAGTGGCATGTCAAGCAAAGATCCTACAATAGCTAATGTGTCTTCTTCTTTGTTCTCGATTCTCAGGATTTTCTCAAATGATATCATTTTGAAATGTTGCTTCATATCTTCTGCCAAGGCCTTATAGGGAATCAATTTTTCATCCTTAGTGTCATAACTGTCATTGAATTGGTTGATAATTAGTTGATAATCCCCAAACACTTGTATTTATTGGATCTTCCAATGGACAATTGTCTTAATCCCAATGATTAGTGCTTCATACTCAACTATATTATTGGTGCAGTCAAAGCTCATCTTGTATGATCTTGGAATGGAATCTCCTTGGGGAGTGATAAATACTATGCTGACGCCTGATACTTTTTGTGTGTGAGATTCATCAAAGTATAATTTTCATTGTTTCGCTCCTCAAGGTAAAATATACTTTCATCTGGAAACTCTATCAACATCGGATGACTGGAAGGTAATGGTGCATCTACTAGTTGGCTTGCAATAACTTATCCTTTTATTTATTTTATGTCTATGTAGTCAATGTCAAACTCACTGAGAATCAAGGCCCATTTGGTGAGTCTCCCTGTCAATGTAGCTTTACTCAATAGATATTTCAATGGATCATTTTTTCTATTAGGATCGTCTTATCATTTAACATGTAATGTATGAGATTTTGGGAAGAAAAAACTACAGCCAAACATGCTCTTTCAGTTGCAGTATAGTTTAGCTCATAAGCCACAAGTGTTTGAATGATATAATAAACGGCTCTTTCTTTTCCTTATGAATCATTATGTGCTAATTATTCCCTCAGTGAGTGTTCTATAGCCGATATATATAATAGAAAGGGCTGATCTAGAATGGATGCCACTAGGACTAGAGCTGAGAGAAGGTAATATTTAAATACTTGAAATATATATTGGTAATATTTTTTCCATGCAAACTTGACATATTTATGTTGCAAGTAGTGGAACAGATTAAATTTTTTATCTAGTTGGGAAATGAATCATCTTACTGATTGTAGCCTACCTTGTAGACTTCTCAGGCTCTTCAAAGTTTTCTATGGAGGCATATTAATAATTTCTTGAACTTTTTTAGGATCAATCTCTATTCCTCTATGTGAGACAATGAATTCCAACAACTTTCCTGTTGTGACCCGAAAGACACAGTTCTTTGGGTTTAGTTGTACCTTGTATTCTTGGAGCCTGTCAAAGACTAACCCTAACACTGATAGATCTAGAATCCTTTCTAAGGACTTTTCCAATATGTCATCAACATAGTATTCTATTGTAATATGTGTCATTTCATGAAAGATAGTTGTCATTTCTCTCTGATATGTGGCACCTACATGTTTAGACTGAATGGTATGGCACACCAATAGTAAGTACCCTAGGCACAAGTGAAGTCCATTTTATGTTGATCTTCTAGTGCTATCTTGATCTGATTATATCCAGAGAAACCTGTTAGAATAGTCCCAAAGGATAACTGAGAGGGGGGGGGGTGAATCAGTTATCAGCTAATTTAATTCTTTTCTTTTATTAACTCCATAATACAATAAAGTAAATGCACATTCAGATAACACAATAAAAAACACCACAATTTGGTTATGGGGAAACCAAAAGGTAAAAACCCCAGTGGGAATTAACACCCACAATGAACTATACTTGTTTATAATAATCCTTGTTAGAAGATCTTGCAACCCTGTTGGGAGTTATCCTTTACAATGCAATAAGAATAGTGACTTGGTTAAGGGTACAACCCTGTTAGGAGTCTTTTACAAATAACCCGGTTAAGGGTGAGGACTCATTGTCCAAAAGCTCACTACTTTAATGGTGAAGGCTACAACCTTCTGAAGAATAAATATACACTATATCTGATGATGAACTGTAGAGTATACTTGATGTCTTGATTAGTTCCAATGTATTGTAATATTCCACTGCTTCTTCACATAGATCCTTGATGAATGAAATACATTTGATATTCTGCTATGCACTTTTCCTGTATCTTTTCTTATCATTCACACTTAGCGTTCCACAAATGAACTACTATAAGTATCTTCCTCAAAGTATGAGATCATGGGACCTGTTAAGCAACTCTTCATAACATCCTTGTAGGCTTAACTAACCAAGAAAGCATAATTACAACCGTGCAATATAAATTGAATGGACGTGACGCTTCACTAAGTCGGCTTCACCAAATTAACTCAAACTTTGCAATCTTGTTGAAACACATTTGGCACCTTTAGATAACTATCTTCAACTCATAGCTAAACTTGAATATACACATGCATATCCTGAAGATAGGTGCAACTCAAGAACTAATGCAATACATCAGCTCTGTACAGACAAACTCCATAAACTATAACTACCACTAATAGAATTACACAACACAACTGAAACTTCATATCTGAGTCTGCGTGTATGAAAAAAACATAAACAACATGTCTACAACATGAATATAACCACATAAGGCTTGATACCATCATTCTGATAAGTACATACAAAATACTACTGTATATTATATGTTGTCATCAATGACAAATATACAATCAACTAGCTGCCAGAAGTAAATCTCCAACAATATCCCCCTTTGACATTGATGGCAACATATGATATTAAAAACATCTTCAGCACATGGTGTCTTCTTCCTTTTTATAATCTTCTCAATATCCTCATAAAAGATTCCTCTACACTGTTGTTGCTCCTATGTCTATGTTTATACTCCCCCAGAGTATATGCTCCCCCTTACTATATACTCCCCCTTTGACATCAATGACAAAGGGTGCCATAAACAATTAAGCACATGTACTACTCCAGAAGTAGAGTAGTCAACCATTCATCAGTCACTAAGGCTGGATGTTCTTGTTTCTTTATCTAATCAGACTCAAGAGAGGGAATTACTCCCAACTTCTCCCTCAGATACTCAAAAGTATCTTTTGATAAAGGCTTTGTGAAAATATCTTCCAACTGTTCTTTAGTGCTCACATAGTCCAATTTTACTTTATTATCTGCAACTTTTTCTCTAAGAAAATGGTATTTAATCTCAATGTGCTTTGTCTTTGTGTGCATCACAGGGTTCTTGGACATGTTGATAGTACTGGTGTTATCACAGTGAATATAAATAGGATAATCAACCTGTATACCAAAATCTTTAACCATCTACTTGATCCAAACCATTGTTGAACAATTCAATGCTATTGCAACATATTCAGCTTTTATTGTCGACTGAGAGATACAGTTCGCCTTCTTTCTTACCCAATAAGCCAACCTATCTCCAAGAAATACTGCTCCTCCAGAAGTACTCTTCCTATCATCAAGACATCCTGCCCAATCTGCATCTGTATACACATGAAGTTGTACATTCTCTAATTTAGGATACCATAAACCATAGTCTATAGTTCCCTTTAGATATCTGAATATTCTCTTTATTGCCATTAGGTGATTTTTTTTGGTTCGGCTGCAAATCTACCAACAATGCCAATTGCATTAGATATGTATCATCTAGATTGAGTAAGATATATAATTTTTCCAATCATAGACTTATACAATGTCTTGTCAACTACTGCAGAATCATCTTCTTTAGAAAGCTTGCTTCCTGTTATCATAGGAGTGCATACTGGCTTACAGTCTTCCATCTTGAAAGTCTTCAGTATTTCCTTCACATATTTGGACTGATTTATAAATATTGCATTATCTCTCTGCTTTACATTCAATCCCAAAAATTATTTTATAGGACCAATCATGCTCATTTCAAATTCATTCTGCATTTCTTTTGCAAATTTTGCACTAAGCTTGTCATTACCTCCAATGATAATGTCATCAACAAATATGGCAACAAGTAATAGTCTATCAGGTGTCTCTCTTATGAATAGGCTACAATCTTTTGCTCATTTCTTAAATCCAATCTTGGTAAGATAACCATATAGTCTCTCATACCAAGCTCTTGGGGCCTGTTTAAGTCTATAGAGTGCTTTCTTCAATCTGCATACCATGTCTGGTTTATCTGACAGATTAAATCCTTCAATCTGTTCTATGTAGACTTCTTCCTTCAAGTCACCATTCAGAAAGGTGGATTTGACATCCATTTGATAAAATTTGAAGTCTTTAAATGTTGCATAGGCCAAGAATAACTTAATGGATTATAATCTTCTCACAGGAGCAAATGTGTCAGTGTAATCTATCTCTTCCCTCTGTGCATATCCTTTACACACTAGTCTTGCTTTGTTTCTGAACACTGTACCATCTTCATTCATCTTGTTCCTAAATACCCACTTTGTTTCAATCACATTTTTGTCACTAGATCTAGGAACCAATTCCCATGTATCATTTTTTATTATTTGATATAATTCTTCTTCCATTGCTTTCTGCCAATCAGAATCCTTGCAAGCATCTTCAACATTTAAAGGTTCAATCTGTGAAAGTAAACATACATCTTCATCCACTGTTAACCTTTTTTCTTTTGATCTGGTCAAAACACTTCTGCTCTAATCTCCAATGATATCATCATTTGAATGATACCTAGATGTTAACTTTGAAACTTTTGGTGTAACATCCTCATCTGTAATCTGTGAAACTTCTTTTCTTGATTCAAGTTCATTACATGAAACATCAATGCAATCAAAAATTTCTTCAATAACAGTGTCTTTACTACTAGGCCTAGGTTCATCCTTAATCATAGGTGCATATTCATAGTACCTTTCTTGAACCATGAACTTCTCATCAATCTTTACATGAGTACTTTCCATTATCTTCTTTAACATTAAATTAAAACATCTGTATGCTTTTATTTTGGTAGAGTAGCCAAGGAAAATACCTTCATCGCTTCTAGCATCAAAATTGCCAACACCATCATCTCTCTTGATGTAGCACTTGCTGCCAAATATTCTGAAGTATTTTACTATAGGTACATTACCAAACCAAAGTTCATAAGGTGTCTTATCCACGCTTGGTCTTAATTGTGTTATGTTGATAGTATAGACTGTTGTATTGACTGCATCTCTCCAATAGGTTTGCGCAACTTTTCCTCCAATCATCATAGTGCACGCTGTATAAAGTATGATCCTATTCCTTCTTTCTAATATCCCATTTTTCTATGGGGTTCTGGGTGCACTCAACTGTCTTTTAATTCCATGTTCTTCACAGTAGTCATAAAACTAGTCAGAGGTGAATTCTCCTCCTCTATTTGATCTCAGACACTTTAGTTTTGATCCAGATTCATTCTCCACTTTGGATTTGAATATTTTTAACTTCTCAAAGGCTTCACACTTCTCCTTTAAGAATGCAACCCACATCATCCTTGAAAAATCATCAAAAAATAAAATGAAATACCTTTCTTCTTAATATGATCTGGTTTGAGTAGGACCACATAAATCTGTATGCACTAGGTCTAACTTGTTTTTAGCTGAGTTCTACTTGCTTATGAAAGAGATCCTTACATGCTTTCCCATAACACATTCCCTGCACATTGTGTCAACTGGTCTTGCAATACTTGGAAGATCTCTAACTGCTTTGACATTGCTTATCTTTACTATATTATCAAAATTGATATGACAGAGTCTCTTGTGCCATAACCAACTGTCATCCACTTTTGCAACAAAACAACTTACATCAGAATTGAGCTGAAAAACATTGCCTTTTGTTTTTGAGCCTGATGCAATCATGTCTCCTTCTTTTTTGGTAATAATGCATTTGTTGTTTTTGAATTCCAAATGATAACCTTTTTCAAGTAGTTGTCCAACACTTAGTAAATTGTGATGTAATCCATCAACATAGAGAACATCATCGGTCTTGTTCTTTCCATCCAGGGTGATAGATCCTCTACCTATAATAGGTTTAGGAGTGTTATATCTAAATCTAACCATACCACCTTTATACTTGTCTAGATGAACAATTTTTTCTTCATCACCTGTCATGTGATGAGAGAACCTGCTGTCAATGATCCAATTAGTTCTGATGTCTGCTTTGGAAATTAGGGCTAATTCCTGTGTTTCCTTTTCATCTTCAATGTCCATATTCTCAAGCAATTTTTCCATGTCTTTAAGGGCAATGAATCCAATTTCATCTTCTCCTGAATCTTCATCAGTTACACCTTCTTCAGCATGATAGCATTCCTTCTTGTATTTAGGTTTATAATCAGATATGAATTTCTTTACTCTTGTGGGACACTTGGATACAAAATGACCAATCTTATTGCATGACAAACATTTGAATGGAAGTTTTCCTTCATATTTCCCTTTGCCTTCATTTTCTCTTTTAGAAATCATGGCTATGATTTCTTCTAGTTCTTCATCAACTTCTTCTTTCTCATTATTGCTAGAGATGTGAGATTTCTTACCATGGACTGAGGCTTTGAAGGCTGTTTCACTTTTAGGTTCAGTCTTCAATCTTGATATCTCAAATGCAGATATTTTACTGATCAAAGTCTCTCTCTTGAAGTCTTGTGAAAATTGCATGGTTTCCTCTAGAATACTAATCTTGTTCTGATAGTTTGATGTTAAAGTGGTCAACAGCTTGTCCATTATATCTTCTTCTAATATTTCTCTACCATTATTTCTGATTCTAGAAACTGCTTCATTTATCCTCTGATTATAGGCTCTGATGTTTTCTTTAGGTAACATCTCAAGATTGTTGTATTTCTTTTTCCATGTTTTCCTGTGTGCATTCTTTGCTTGAACATCTCCTTCAAACATGTCTTCTAAATACTTCTATATTGTGTAAACCTTGTCTACTTTCTTGATCTCAGAAAATTCACTGTTAGATAGTGCACTTATAAGGGCTTCTTTGGAAACTGCATTAGCTATGAATGTATCCTTTTGTTTACTAGTAGCATCATCTCTTGATAGGTCTTTTAGAGAGGGAATAACAAATTCTTGTGTGGCTATCTCAAAGATGTCAAAACAAACACACTGCAGATGTGTTATCATTTTTTTCTTCCAATCCAAATAATTCTCTCCATCAAACTTAGGACTCTCTTTTCTGAAGTATGCCATCTGATCTACCTTAAGTTGTTAGGATTTCTCTCCAAGGCACGTGGCTCTGATACCAATTGTTAGAATAGTCCCAAAGGATAACTAAGAGCGGGGGGTGAATCAGTTATCAACTAATTTAATTATTTTCTTTTATTAACTCCAAAATACAATAAATTAAATGCACATTTAGATAACACAATAGACAACACCACAAGTTGGTTATAGGGAAACCAAAAGGTAAAAACCCCGGTGGGAATTAAAACCCACAATGAACTATACTTGTTTATAATAATCCTTTTTAGAAGATCTTGCAACCCTGTTGGGAGTTGTTCTTTACAATGCAATAAGTATAGTGACTTGGTTAAGGGTCTGATCCTGTTAGGAGTCTTTTACAAATAACCCGATTAAGGGTGAGGACTCACTATCCAAAAGCTCACTGCTTTAATGGTGAAGGCTACAACCTTCTGAAGAACAGATATACACTATATTTGATGATGAACTGTAGAGTAGACCTACTGTCTTGATCAGTTCCAATGTGTTTTAATCTTCCACTGCTTCTTCACATAGATCCTTGATGAATGAAATACATCTGATATTATGCTCTGTACTTTTCCTGTATCTTTTCTTATCATTCACACTTAGCGTTCCACAAATGAAATACTATAAGTATCTTCCTCAAAGTATGAGATCACGGGACCTGTTAAGAAACTCTTCATAACATCCTTGTTGGCTTAACTAACCACACAAGCATAATTACAACCACAAAATATAAACTGAATAGACACGACACTTCACTAAGTCGGCTTCACCAAATTAACTCTAACTTTGCAATCTTGTTGAAACACGTTTGGTGCCTTTAGATAAATATCTTCAACTCGTAACTAAACTTGAATATACACACACATATCCTGAAGATAGGTGCAACTCAAGAATCAATGCAATACGTCAGCTTTGTACAGACAAACTCCAGAAACTGTAACTGCCACTAATAGAATTACACAACACAACTAAAACTTCATATCTGAGTCTGTGTGTATGAACAAAATATAAAAAACATGTCTACAACATGAATATAACCATGCAAGGCTTGATACCATCATTCTAATAAGTACATATATAATACTACTGTATATTATATGTTGTCATCAATGACAAACATACAATCAACTAGCTGCCAGAAGTAAATCTCCAACAAAACCATCCATGAGTGACAACATCTTATATCCTGAGGTGAGATCAATAATAATGTCTATGTTTGGCAAGGGGAAGTCATCCTTTGGAAAAGGTTACCAAATTGGAGATCCAATTGATGATCATATTTTTCCATTAGTATACAAAGGAAATAGTTTTTGAACCATCGGTAACATGATCACCGAAAGAAAGGTTTATAGTGAAACCTGACACAACAGTTCATAGAGGTCACCAAAAATGCTAAGTTCCCTATCACCGACAGAATGGTTACAATGTAATCTAACAACACAGTTTATAGTATAAACTGACATACAGTCTACAGAGCAACCCGAGAAGTAGAATATCTATAAAGACATCACCGAGGAAAGACTACAGAGCAACCCAAGCACCAGTCTACTAAGAGACAAATTTATTATGAAAAATGTGGATCTGAGTTACACGTCAGATAAAACACTTGAGTTTTATATTTATCTTTAAAGCTTATCGTTATAACCATTTTTTGAGGGACAAGTAAAGCATATGTAATTTTTTTAATCAGTCTAACTGATTGAAAACATGCAAACTAGGAGATCAAGGTCAAGTTGTAAACCTTTGATCATAGAGTTTTCATTGTAAAGTGTGAAACCTATTTAGGTGAATTCATTGTATAAATAGATGTAGAAATCAATCAGACATTGATGATTGTAGCCGCAGAAGACATTTATGGATCAGATATAGAGTTTCATGCAGAAGGACAACAAAACATGAAATCAGTTATGAAGAGCAATATTCAAGGCTACCGAGCAGAACAGAGGTATTAATCAATCACTATAGGTGATACATAATATTGTGAACTTAAAGGATCTATACTCAGCAATTCAAGATTGCATATAATTAGGTTTTATAAGTATTTTTGACTGCATTCTAACAAGTGTAGCAAATAGAAGAAATCCTTTAAGAAGGTGGATTTAACAATCCTATCTAAATCTCTTAACCGAGTGCACACTAAAAAGTGTTGCTAAATCTCTTAACCGAGTAGACCTAACCAGTCTAAAATGTTACTCCTAATAGGGTAAGATCATTAGAAGTGATCAAACTTGTAGCCTTAACCGACACCTTCCATTTTACAGATAGTGAAGCTTTGTGGGTTTCATCCCCACTATATTTTTTACCTTCTAACAAGGGTTTTTTATGTTACCAATTCTTGTGTCATGTGTCATTACATTTTATGAATATTTTTATGAATGTTTACATGCAAATTAAGTTTATGATTTGATATAATATGCACAAAGATAGAATAACATCTATGGTCAGTAATGCAAGAAATTAATTACTAAAGGATTAATGGTTAATTGATAAAAGTTTTAAGGGTACTGATTCACCCCTCCCCTCTCAGTAAACACCATTCCATTATTCCAACAATTGGTATCATAGCTAGATCTCTTATTTGGAAAAGTTTAAATCACTTGAGAGAAAAGACCATACAATGGAAAGGTATAAGCTAGACAATAATATTGAGAATCAGAAATTGTAGATATAAATCTTCTATGAGCAATATAAAGAAGCAAGAATCAAGATGAGAGAGCTACTAGATGAAAGAAAAGTTATGGCATCTCGCTGCAATGAAACATACTATCATGAAGAAGAGATACCTGATTTGTTTGAGTCAACATGATCTACATCTATCAATACATCAGATACATCTGAAGGAAGCATTACAAAGTCTGAATTAAATAAATCAACATCTGACAGAGCAAGTAAAGGTGCTAAAAATTGGTTAAGAGACACAGATGCTAAGGATGATTGATGTTATGAATAATGCTAGACAAGCTGAACAAGAAAGAATATTGGCTATTGATGACAGGAGGAATATCAGTGAAAAGCTACAAGAAAGAGAGACATAGATACAAAGACTTACTAAACATCATCATGAGATCACCAATCGAATAGTTCTTATGAGTCATGAGGCAAACTGAGTGAACATAGAACTAAATTGGAAATTGGAAGCTATTGGTGAGCTAAGAGAATAAAATGAAAAAATAAAGCATGAAGTAAGGATTCAGCAACAACACAATGATATGATTAAGAAATATGAAGAAAGCATAAAAAGAATGAATGATTTTCTGAATGGACAAAGGAGACTCAACAACAATACCGTTCTAGGGTATACCAAGCATGGATAATCATCATACCAAGCTAATCAAAACAATGTCTAAAAAAATCAAAGACCAAGGAAGCAGTCATGCAATCACTATGGAAAACCAGGCCACACATCAAATGTTTGCAGGAGCAAAGCTAAAGGTAATCCTATATCCACATCTACATTCATAGGAAATTTTTATAATTATAACAAGAAAGGACACAAAGCATATGAATGTAAATATAAGGTGAAACAACCAAAGAAGGAATCCTACATGGAAAAATATTGTCCTACTTGCAAAATGTATGGGCACACATCTCTTGAATGCAAGAAGAAGAAAAATAAAGCATGGAAGCCAAAAGAACAAGAAAATGCTTATCAACCAAAATGAGTTGGTAACTCATATGTTTGGGATTACAACACATGGACAAATTACACAACATGTGGTAGATATGGACACAACTGAAAATTGCATGAGAAAATGGATGAGAAATTTTAGAAGTTGGACTAACCCCGAAATGGCATGCTTACACTATTATAGGGTCAGTCATCTAAGCAAGGACTGCAGAGACTGAGTGACAAAGACAAGCACTTTTGCCAATGGAAATACCATTGAAGACATCAGGAAGATAAGAAACAAAATGTGGAGGAAAGCTACAAACACTAATGATGTTGAACCAAGAAATACAATTAGTGACAACTTATCCAATGGATCTAGTGATATCACCACCCCCACCTAACCAGAACAAGTAAGTATGGAACTCCACTATAAAAAGATATATTTTTAGATCACTTCCAGTATACATTGATAATATGCCAAACTAGCATGAATAAATATGCACTATGATATTACTTGTTATGAATTTGTGAATCCAATATCGTCGGTCAATACACACTGAGAATCATTGGTGTACATACAAAAGCTAAGTTGTTAATGTAAACTGAGCATTGTCGGTAATGATGTAAAAAGACAATGAAGTCTTCGCTCCATACCGAGCATCGTCAGTGAACATGTGAAAGGTCAATTGAATTGACACTTACCCTGAGCATCACATTCTCACTAAGAATGAAGTTGGTATGTTTCCTGAGTAGCTCTTTCTTCGAACACCAAGAAGTGGGTAAAGCATTAATTGCACCACTTAGGGCATCATCTATAAAAGGGAAATAGAGAGCTCATTCATTCATAAAGAGATTAAGAGCGAAGAGCAGAGAAAAATAGAGTGAAGAACAGTGACTAGATTGCAGAGTGACTCACAAGCATATTCATGATATTTAGACAGATTCACAAGAGCTACAGAAGATCAAGTGAGTAACTAAGACTCACCAAGCTCATAGTTTTTTTATAGGAAAAGCCCTAATTTCTAGAAACAATAGCAACCACATCTCGCATCTCCAAGATAAAGAATGCAAAGGATAAGAAAGTTAATTTGATCAAGAACTCTACATGTGAAGAGCCTAAGTACAGATTTTTTCCAGAGGTTGCTTCACAACCCAACGACGCTGGAGTTTTCTTAAGCATACCACCTAGGGTTTTGTTAGTTGAGGATGTTCGAGCCTATATCCAATGCAAAGTTTTAGAAATTGGAGATCTGGAATTTGATGAAGCTTACAAGAAGCTTTGCATAGATGGAAACATAAAATATGAACAAAAATACATTGAGGTGAAAGGGCTGACAAATTCCCTAATGTTCCCCAAGGAATTCAAGATCGAGTGGATTCGAATAGTTCTTATTCGGGTAGATGAATGAAAAATGTGCCTAAATGAGCCAAAATTGATCACCAAGGATGTAATACACATAGTAATCGATTATCCAGTAACCGACAAGGCAAAAGAACTCAAACATCCTCCTTGCCCCAACATAGAAAAGATAATAGGTGCAATATGGGATGGCAGAGGATTGAAGGTAAAATCCATCAATGATCCAAAAATGAAGATCGGTGCATGTGTGTTCGGATACAAGGTATTCT
The DNA here is from genome assembly GCA_018584345.1 of Thuja plicata. Taxonomy (NCBI): domain Eukaryota; kingdom Viridiplantae; phylum Streptophyta; class Pinopsida; order Cupressales; family Cupressaceae; genus Thuja; species Thuja plicata. The sequence continues at coordinate 3,189,294 of MU224932.1, forward strand.
AAGCTAGTAGACTAAATAGCATTGCATATGGAGCAGTTGACACTGCTCACAAGATTGTGAAGAAGGGATTATAGTTAGATATATCTGAGCTTCTACTAAAGAAACTAGAGGAGAACATGAGGACCATTAGATCAGAAAAATCTAATTCATGTAATTTTAGTTCACTCCTCATGTGCATATTCTTCTACTTTCAAGACTTTTTCCCATCTGTCGATAATGTAAATTGGGACACTACCCGACCAGTAACAATTCAAATTAGTGAATTCATTAAGTCACTAGGGGACAAATTTACATCAGTCATGGATGCATATTTCACCAGATTCAAAGATAGAATTCAATAGAAGATGAGGATACCATAACAACTGGTGGATCAATATAAAGATGGTATTTGTTTCATGGTGGACACCGATACAACTTTGATCAAACCAATTGTACCGAGGACAACATGGTTAGCACCACTTGACTATGAGATAAACATAGATCAGGCCACAAATGCTATTGAAGAATTATTGAATGAACCACTGGACAAATCATTACAATGATTTGGCACTCGTGAAGAAGCTAAGGCTAGAATCAAAATAGGATTACTTGTTAAAAAGATAGACAGAAAGATGACCAAAATGGTGAAAACACTTAAAAACAAGTTGTTGATAAACGATGAAGAAACAAAACAACAAGAAGCCACCAAGGGATAGTCACCCATTGGTGAAGGTGAACAAGTGAGTGACTCTGAGTCAACTGAGTCTGATGCACCACCTGCAAAGAAACCAAGAGCTACTACTGCATCAAGGACAAGGAGTCAAACTACAAAAGAAGACTCACCACCACTTAAGAAAGGACAAGTGAGGACTTATAAAAGAAATCCTCAAACTAGGAAAACATCCAAACCAAAGAGAAGAAGGAGATTAATCCAAAGAAAAGAATATAAGGAAGACACTGAACAAGATGAACAACCTAAAAAAAAAACAAAGTTCCTACCACAATTGATGAGATTGCTGCATCAATCATCAAGTCAGGTAGAATATCAGATCCTAAGATTAGACAATGGCTAACTCTGAAACCCGAGGATCAGAATAAGATAGAAGAAGCCATCATCAAGACAATGTATGTATTCAAATATGTACTTGTATAGTTTGATAAGATGATTCCACAAGAACTTCAATACATGTTATCATTAAGGTGGACATACACACTGAATATTGAAAGACAAATAAGGAAAGATCCCTCATTTCTATTATTCCACCTGAGTCAAAGATGGAAGAAATTGATGAAATGATGAAGAAGCATTCAAAGAAGTTCTCAGAAAAATTGAGAGCCTACAAAGTACTACAGGGAAGCTTAATAGAGATTGACAAAGAAAGTGATGATACTTGGATAGGAATACTCAATCTTCCAAAGGAAGATACAAGCCCCAAAAAAGTATTAGCACTCACCAAGAAGCCTCACAATGAAGAGAAAGAGGCAACACCGATCCCTGAACACATCTTAATGAATGATGATGAGGATGTCAATCCAGTTGTTCTGACAACACAAGTAAACAAGGCCATAGATTACATACCACATATTTTGCAATCATTAGGGGATACAAATGATGAAACAATCAAGGATACAACTATCATAGATATCACTGGATGTGATCTTGTTGATGAGGTAAAGAAAAATGAAGATGTCATTGTTACCACCAAGAAAACCAAGGAACGGGACACAAAAATGGATGTTGCATGGATTAATATACCATGACAAATGTCATTATTGATACAAGCGATCACTATCATCCTAGAAAAGGAGAAGTCACCCGACCATGATCCAAGCATAACCGAGGATAAGGGTGAAGAGGAGCAGAAAAGCGCAAATGATGAATAGAAAGTAATAGATGGAGAGCACAAAGATGCAAGTGAAGAAAAAGGTGATGCCACTCCAAAGGACACTGAAGGAGAAGCTACAGGAAAAGATAAGGTTGATGTGGAGACGATCTAGCTCTTAAACAATTGATTGATTTTGGGGCATTCTCTTTCTTAAGGCAAATTCTCTTTCTTCTCTCCATTTTTTTCCACCTCTTCCAAACTTCTATCTTCCATTTGCTTTCACCCCACTTATTTTCTTCTAATTAAACCTTGGGGCATAATATTTTGTGCTCGATGATCTAGCTTGGTTCTTTGATCCTTATATCTTTCATCTTACATCAAGAACCTTATCTTTAGTTTGATTTGATCAAATTTATCAATTTTTTGTTTCTCCTCTATCTCATTTCGATTTTGATCACGAGGGGGTAGTACCTATCAAACTTCAATCCTTGATTCATCTTTATTAATCCTATCATTTGTTCCACTTGGGGAAACCTTGCTTGAGATTCTTATCTTGGACATGTCAATTACCTATTTACAGGGGTGTTGACCTTGTCTTTTTCAAATAGCTTATCTTTGTCTTGATGTGTTCCGATAAAGATCACATGTCTAGGTTGTTTTGTGATCCCAAATCGATCTCACACTTCAACTGCATTCTTTGACTACATGTGCTCCCATAAAGATCACACATTAGTCAAAGAGGGGCAAATGTATGCACCCTAAAATGGTCGCCTAGACTATGGGCCCCCATTCATCAATTTATCAATTTCATGAATCAATGTTTTGCAACATTTTCAATTCAAATCAATTTCCTTGATCAAATCGTAATTAATTCAATTATTTCAATATTTCCTAAGGCTTGATCATTTCATCAATTATCTTATTTAATTAAAAGAAAATAATTCCTTTTTATTAATTAAAATAATCTTATTTAATTAAAATTCCTTTTTAAATAAATAATGTTATCTTATTTAATTAAAATCTCTTAATTAAATAATATTATCTCATTTAATTAAAATATCCCTTTTAATTAAATTAAATAATCTTATTTAATTAAAAGAAAATCCCTCTTTTAATTAAATAAATCTCCCACTTAAATCCCTCTTTATTAAAAAGGGAAATAAATTAAATAAAAATAAATAAAGTTCCTTTTCTTCACACATCCTCCTAAGTGGTGGGCTTTTTGCCTCTTAATCATAGCCTTTGATTTTTGCCTCTTAATCTCTACCATCCATTTCTCTTTATAAGGAAACCTCTCCTTCTCATTTGATAAAAAATATTTTATGCTAATGTTATGCTGCAGGTTTGGAGAGCAATTTTGGAGGAGATTTTGAACACTTGAGCTTGGATATTGCAACTTTTCTCTTCTTGTCTTCTTCTTGCATACCCCATGGCAATCCATTTAGATTAATTTTTCACTTGCATGTTAGATTAGATTCATGTTTCCTTTCATAGATTAATCTTGCATTTGTATTTCCTTTCATAGAATAATCATGCATTGTTATCATATAGATTAATTTCCTTTCTTGTATTGTTATCATATAGAATAGCTTTCATTTGCATGCATACTTGATGATCATGGAGACTAGAATTCTTGTTTTTCCTTTTTGAATCTCTCATTTTATGGTGTACTTTCATGGGCACAAACTAGGTCAATCTGAGGGCCTCCATTACAAACCCTTACACTCCATGAATAGAGAGCTATGAGTCACCATTCAAGATCTCATTCTTGAGAAATCTTGGATACAATGATTTATAGAAGTGTGACACATTTTTAGCACACACAACCAACCGACAGGAGAATATCGACCAACAAGATAAAGGCACAACACCTCCAAAGGCTTCACCAAGTACATCATACCAAGCAAAGGAACTTGCTATGGTACTGCAGACAATTGCTTCCACTACAATTGAAAAGAAGAAGAAGAATAAAAATCTAGTCACCCTGGATGAGATTATAGAAATACCTAACTGTAATCCGAGAACATTGGATCCAGGGTCACTTACAAAGTATGCAGAACTTTGTAAAAGGAAAGCTATACAAGATAAGCTCAAAAGGAGCACAAGGACACACAAGTACTAGAAACTACAAAGGATATACTATTGCAGATTGTACCTCATACTGGCATTGATCAAAATGCTCCTATACTTGGTCAATTATCATTTCTTACTAATGCCATCACATCATAGAATGTAGATGCAGAGAAGGTAATAGAAGAGCATGCAGAGAAAAAATACCAATATAAATTAACAGAGAAAATGAGCCAAGAAGTGTCAGAGAACAAGGTAAAGCTATCTGAACTACTCAATACATTGGAAGCAATTATTTTATAAGTTATAACCTAAGTTCAAAATTTATGCACCATAGAGAAATTCACTAATGAGAGTAGTGAAAAGATTGAAAAGATAGATGCAGATCTTAATGCTAGTGCACAAAGTATCACAACCAATGACAATGCATTCAAGTTGCATTATGAAAAGATTATGGAAGAAAAAAGGTTGAGACTTGAGATTCAAGAGATAAAATCCAAATTTAGAGATGAGGTAACCGAGCTCCAGGCTCTACTACTACCAAACCTCTCATTACTGCAACAACATATGACTTCAGCAAGAACATTAATTTCCACCCCGAAAATGTCTATTACGGAGAGCATATATGATATGCATGCCAGAATCACCTTGGAAATCATGACCCTTGAGAACCTAAAAGAACAATGGGAGAAGCAAATGGAGGACATTCAAAAATCCTATTCCCAATTTTTTGACAAATTGTAAGTATTACACCTTTGTCATTATTATAAAAAAAAGGGGGAATTGATATAATAAAAGGGTAAAAGGGGAAATGATTTGGTGTGATAAGGTGAAAGGGGGAAATGATATAAAAGAGGAAATATATGTACAAAGGCAAGTATATATACATGTACATATACTATACTAAGGCATACACATAGGGGGCGTCATATTGACAAGATAAACACATGGTGTATATACTAAACATTTTAGCTTTGCACATATCAATTTTTGATACTAATGCCAAAGGGGGAGATTGATGATCATATTTTTCCATTAGTATACAAAGGAAATAGTTTTTGAACCGTTGGTAACATGATCACTAAAAGACAAGTTTATAGTGCAACCCAACACAACAGTTCATAGAGATCACCAAAAATGCTAAGTGCACTATCACCGACAGAATGGTTACAGTGTAAACTCACAATACAGTTTACATTATAAACTAACAAAGAGTCTACAGAGAAACCCAAGAAGCAGAATGTCTACAAAGACATCAACAAGGAAAGACTATAGAGCAACCCGAGCACAGTCTACTGAGAGACAACTTTATTCTAAGAAATGTGGATCTGATTTACATGTCAGATAAAACACTTGAGTTTTATATTTAGCTTTAAATCTTATCTTTAAAATCATTTCTTGAGGGACAAGTAAAGCATATGTAATTGTTTTAATAAGTCTAACTGATTGAAAACATGCAAACTAGGAGATCAAGGTCAAGTTGTAAACCTTTGATCATAGAGTTTTCATTGTAAAGCGTGAAACCTATTTAGATCAATTCATTGTATAAATAGATGTATAAATCAATTAGACATTGATGATTGTAGCCGCAATAGACATCTATGAATCAGATACATATTTTCATGCAGAAGAACAACAAAAGATGAAATCAGTTATGAAGAACAAGATTCAAGGATACCGAGTAGAACTAAGGTATTAATCAATCACTATAGGTAATACATCATATTGTGAACTTAAAGGATCTGTACTCAGCAATTCAAGATTGCATATAATCAGGTCAATAAGTATTTTTGACTACATTCTAACAAGTGTAGAAAATAGAAGAAATACTTTAAGAAGGTGGATTTAATAATCCTATGTAAATCTCTTAATTGAGTGCACACTAAACAGTGTTGTTAAATATCTTTACTGAGAAGACCTAACCAGTCTAAAAGGTTACTCCTAACAGGGTAAGATCATTAGAAGTGATCAAACTGTAGCCTTAACTGGAACCTTCCATTCTGCAGATAGTGAAGCTTTGTGGGTTTCATCCCCACCACATTTTTTACATTCTAACATGAGTTTTCTACGTTACCAATTCTTGTTTCATGTGTCATTACATTTCATGAATGTTTCTATGAATGTTTACATGCAAATTAAGTTTATGATTTTATATAACATGCACAAAGATAGAATAGCATCTATGCTTGGTAATGCAAGGAATTGATTACTAAAGTATTAAGGGTTAATAGATAAAAGTTTTAAGGGTATCGATTCACACCTCCCCTCTTAGTACACACCATTCCATTATTCCAACACCAATCAACATAGTCAATAGTCCTTACAAATCCTGCGTCTAGTAGTTTCTTCAATTCTTCTTTGACCAAAAGTGCAATTTTAGGATGCATCTTGTGTAGATTTTGTTTGTACGAATTTTCCCGTAACTTTTGTGGAAGATGGTGTAGCAAAAATTTTGGATCTAACCCACACATGTCAAAGTATGACCAAGAAAATTTCATTTTCCTATCTTTAAAGAACTGAATGAATTGTTCTCTTTCTTTCGATGTTAATGAATTTTCTAGGTGGATTAATCTTTTCATTTTTGTAGTGCCAATGTTGATTATTGTTGTTTTATCTACTCATAATGGTGACTATTCTTTTGTAATGGGTATTATATCAATCTCTCCATCATTGGGCACCTTAGAAAGGTTTTCACCCTCAGATACATATTTTATTTTTACTATATTTCAACTAGAAGGTGACTTTTGGTTTTCACCTAATAGCCTTATATTTTCTTTTTCAATTTTACGACTAGAGGATTGATATAACTCTTCAAAGTATGTTTTTTTGTCCAATTCAATGTTGAAACCTTCTTTCTAGTCACCCATAGGTATTCCTTGTCTTAGTTTGAATAACTTAGCAATAGCTTCATCATTCTCAAAAATATCTACAGATAGTGGATTTTTTTGTTCCCAATTAATAAAGTCACAGTATACAAAAGCTAAGCTATCTTTTGTTTGGAAGGATGAAATTGGGAGTCTGGTCAAGGTATTGATATAAGACTCACTTACTGATTTATAGATTTTTGATGAGGATGATGATGAAGGTTCAGATCATTTCAAAAATTCCTCAATCCAATCTTGGTGATTTGTGGGCCTATCTTGTAAAGAGAGTTGGGAAATGGAAGTGTTAAGATTTAAGGTATTAGTGGTGTGTGGGGAATTTCATTTAGAGTCACACACGTCTTTTTCTAAATGGAATTCCTCAAATGTCTCAATTTTTTTATAAATACAAGTATTAATATCAGAGGGTAGTGAGGTATTTATAATGCCTTCTCATGGTGGTCTATAACCTAAGTCATGATTCTTCAGGTTTTGGGTAGGTACAATTGGTTCCACAATTCCTTGTCTATTTTCGCCTAATCCAGATCGTCCATTATACCCTTTATTTTGGACAATGGTGTACCCCCGTCCATATTCATGTATTAGAATTTTGATCTCAAGGGGTTCTTTGTTTATATACAACCAAGAAAATAAGTTTTCTTCAATGATCTCCTCATGTATGTCTCCCCATATTACAAAAACCATTCATGGATAGACAATTGATAGTTTTTTCTTCATCTTAAGAGGTTGCCTAGGTTCTCCATAAGAATAGGATGAGATTGGTAGCTTTCCTACACATAAGAAGTCTGCATAGGTTTATTCTCCACATCCATTTTCTTAAACATGGATTTTGTGCTTTGATGTGGATTCCTTAGTTTATTTATCCAGGTCTGCACAATCTATGTTTTGAGATGAGGATGGAGTAGATGCCTCCTGATTATTGGGTACTTGATTAGAAATAGCTCTTCTAATATTTGTGCAGTATATAAAAGGATCTCTATCACCACAAATGTTAATTTCAACTCCATCATGAGGAAACTTTAAGCATTGATGATAAGTAGATGATATATCTTACATGGAATGGACCCATGGTCATCCCAAGAGCATATTATAACCTAGATCTAGATCTAGTACCTGGAATGCAATGTCTTGCGTTGCTAGACCTAGTCTAATTAGGAGACTTATTACACCTTGAGAAGGACACTCATCATCATAATATGCTCTTATTATGATATTTTTGGTAACATCTACACAACTGTCAGAGTAGCCAAGTGCTTTTACCAATTTTAGGGTAGAGATATTTAGGCCTGCTTCACCATCTATCAAGACTCATATGATTTTATGGAGGTGGAAAAAGACTTCAAGATGAAAAGGATCATTGTGAGATAGTTTATGGAATGGGATTTCTTTTTCAATGAAGGAAACATAGGGTTTTGTGGATAGATTTCCTACCATGGCTTGAAATTCATCAACATTTATGTCTTTTGGGACAAAGGACTATTGCAATGTTGTGTCTAAGGCTACTTTATGATTTGGTGAAATGCGTAGAAACTCATAGATGCAAATTTATGTTGAGGTCTTCTTTAGATGATCTAAGAGGTTATACTAAACTAATGAAGGTTTGGATGAATTATTTGGTACTACATATTTTGAGGTATCCTTGCACTATGATCTTAGAATGGAGGTGATGTAGAGTGCACAACCAAAATTTTGATTTATGGGCATAACCAGAAGTACACACCAATTAATTATGCAATCCCACCTTGTTCAACTACTTATAGAAGTATTATATCTTTCCTAGGGTCTAGTCTACCCCGAACAACCTTCTGGACTTCTCAGGGCTCTGATCAATTAGGAAAATAACTCAGTAACTTTACTAGAGACCTTTCAGTAAACAACTCAGTTACCACTCTCAGTCTGGCTCCACCAAATGGTCTCGGTGATTATTTTTATTTTCTCAGTGATTTCTTGTTTCTTGTCTCACCGAGTGAATTTTCTCTTTTGTTAGATCTTTGGGCTCTTCTTTTGGGGACCTGTGTAAGACTTCCAAGGTTTATAGGACCCAAATCCACTCCAACACCCCTTAACTCTTACTATGTTCACAGATCTAATAGGCCTAATTTAGCTTGGTTTAAAAAGAAAGTGAATAGGAATGGGTACATCGAGTTGATCTAGCACCTCAGAATTTTTATTCTACCCCAACTTATCTCAAATCCACTATCTACCAAGTCATGTTGCTCCTTTTGGATAACTGTCTACACATATTCATCATTATTTGGCTAAATACATGGGCTTATTTAACCTAGGGATTGATGGATAACACAACAAACCAACACTTCCCACCCTGAGCCTTTAGAATCTCTAGAAATACATCCCTAACTTGCATTTCCTAAGTGGGCAAGGAATTCCACTGGTAAAATATCAAGTTAGGGCTCCAGCTTTGAAACACACTTGAAAATAGAGGGTTTCTCGACCAGTTTGACAAAAATGAGTGGACTTTACTGAAGAGCTTTCAGTAAACAACTTGGTTACTACTCTCGGTCTAGCTCCACCGAATGGTCTTGGTGACTGTTTTTATTTTCTCAGTGATTTCTTGTTTCCTGTCTCACTGAGTGAATTTTTTTTTTTTTAGGCTCTTCTTTTGGGGACTTGTGTAAGTCTTCCAAGGTTTATAGGAACCAAATCCACTCCAACACCCCTTAACCCTTACTGTGTTCACATACCTAAGAGACCTAATTAGGCTTGGTTAATAAAGAAAGTGTATAAGAATGGGTACACCAAATCGATCCAACACCTAAAAGTTTTTATTCTATCATAACTTATCCAAAATCCACTATTTACCGAGTCATGATGATCCTTTTGGCTGACTGTCTACACATATTCATCATTCTTAGGCTAAATACACAGGCTTATTTAACCTAGGGCTTGATGGATAACACAGCAAACCAACACTTCCTATCTTAATCCTTTGGAATCTCTAGAAATATATCCCTAACTATTATTTTCCAAGTGGCCAAGGAATTCCACAGGTAAAATGTCAACTTAGGGCTCCATCTTTGAAACACACTTGAAAACGGAGGGTTTCCCAATCAGTCTGACCAAAATGAAAGGATATCCCTCCTATGATTACCAAATAAACTCAAACCAAATGAATATGAAATTTAACTCACCCTATTACATTTCCATGGAAATGATTTAGTCACTCTAATCTGTCAAGATTGTACAACATGGAAAAATAGAGAATCTCTTAGGAAAACAAATGTTGTCTTATTCAAATCCACCAAGAATCGTACAATGTCATCGAATATCTCTAATCTCATTCAATAAGATTTTGGAAAAGAATCTCCTATCTCAAATAAACCATTTTCATCAACCATAACCGTATTTTGAATGGTTATGACCATTGTGACAAAAGTTGCAACTTATTGAGCAATTTTGCAACATTTGCAAAAATGTAACTTTTACAATTTTGCACTTTTTCGACAACATTATGAAAACTTCTTGAAAATTGCATCCTGCCAACCACCAATGGACCTAAATGTGATTTAAGACCATTTCTAAGGTCATTATTAACCAAAATAACATAAAAATTTATGACACCCTATGAAACTTAACCCTAAGGTGTTGAGGGTATGAGGGGGGAAATGGATATTTTAAAATGTGTTGGTATTGGGGAGAAATCTATGGCTATGTCTGGGGTAAATGAAAGAGGCTATTGGAAATTTGGAAGCATGGGTTGATTTGGTGAACAAAGTCAGAAATCTAGAAAAGAAGTTCAAGGATTTTGAGGACAGAGCTACTGAAGATGGTAGTGTAAGGTAGATAAAGAACCTGAAAGCCAAGGTGGACAAGCTGGAGGACACAGTTCATAAGATTGGGGATCAATCTATGAAGAGTCTAAAAGCTTATACAGGGTAGGCCAAGAGCTTAATGGAGAAGTTGGAGTAGGATACTAGTGATAAGGATAGTCATGTTGTCAAAGATCTGGCTGGCCCGGGAACCCACACTAGGACTAGCACCAAAAAGGCAAGCCCAAGGGAGGAAAAAGAGAAGGAGAAAGGTGACCTCAAAAATACTATCAATCAGATGGAGGTTATGGTGATTCAGGCCTAGGATATGGTTGGTGGCATGTAGCTATCTTTTCCTAGGCCCTCCACTTTTTTTGTGTTGTCCCTATTTTTTATGTTTATCTTTGGGACTGTTGCTAGCTAGTCTATTTGCTGGCATTTTTGTCGACTGTCTTTTTTTTGGTGCCTTGGCACAGTTGTTGTTTTACTTTCTTTGAATATTTGTATAACTCTATTTAAAGGTTTTAGGTCCTTGTAAAACCTATTTTTACTTAATCATAACCCTAAGGTCCTATTGGTCTAAGGAGACCCAAGGCTTATAAGGCACCTTTGGGACCCTTAGCCTTACAAAATGGACCAAACAAAGTCATTGGGTTGATCCTAAGGATCCAACCTAATTACATCAAATGAAAATTTGGAGTGTATAATATGTTTCTATGCACCATACTCCTCAAGTTTAAACGAGATCAAGTCTCTTGAGTGGAATCTCTGCAAGGGTTGCTCCAACTTTAGCAATAGCCACATCTTTTATCCATGTGGTATCTTCAAAGAGTGTGTTCTTCCATTTGACTATAAAATCAAAGTAAGTTCTCCTCCATGTCTTTTAACTGACCCTTTTTTCCAAGATGCATTCTATCTCAGACTTTGATGGCTTTGGAAGGTGTTCTGGAAATTCTACTGGATTTGTACCTTGGTCACCTACATCACAAACATCACTAATAGAACCCTTATATCCAAAGATGTCAAATACATTAAATATTGGAGACAAACCAATATCAGAGGGAAAGTGTATTTTGTATGCATTGTTTCCACATCTTTGGAGGATCTTGAAAGGTCCAATCCTCTTCATCGTCAGTTTGGTGTAAATTTCTTTAGGAAATCTCTCCTTTTTTAAGATGAATCATCACCATATCTCTCACCCAATATTGCAAATCTCTTCTTTTCTTGTCAACATTCTATTTATACTTATCAGTCACATGTTTCAATTTGTCTTGCACTTGTTGATTAATCTCTTTAATTACCTCTATAAAGTCCTCTTCTTGGGCACCCCTTTTCTCTATGTCTATGACATATCTTAACTCAAAGACACCCCTTAGATGTGAGCCATAAAATATCTGAAATGGACTGAGACTAGTACTCCTATTTATCGAGTCATTATATGAAAATTCTTCCTGTGGCAATATAGCATCCCAACTAGTGTCATGTTCATTTGTAAGATATCTTAATAGGTTACCAAAGTGACCTATTTATAACTGTGTTTGACCATATGACTGAGGCTGATAAGCAAATGAAAAACATAGATTTGTTCCTAATCTCTTCAAGAGAATTCTCCAAAAATATCATATGAATTTAGAATCTCTATCAGAAATAATAGATAATGGAAAACCACGGAGTCTAAAAACATCCTTAAAGAATATCCCTACAATATGAGATGCATCATGTGTTATTTTACAAGGTAGAAAATGAGCCATTTTGGAAAATCTATCCACAACTACATACACACTGTCATAGCCAGATTTAGTTTTAGGGAGTCCTAATACAAAGTCCATGCTTACCGAATTCCAAGGCTTGTTATGGATTGGAAGAGGTGTGTATAAACCTGCATTTGAAGTGCACCCTTTGTATTTTTGACAAACAAAACACCCCTCCACATACCTTGTTACATTTTTTTGCATCTTTGGCCAGAAGTAAAATCTTCTCACAAGTTCTAGAGTCTTATCAATTCCAAGTGTTTGGCCAAACTACCACAATGCTTTTCCTTGATTATGTTTTCTCTCATAGATCCCTTGGGTACACAAAGATGACTGCCTTTAAACAATAATCCTTCTTGGAGGATGAAATCAAAAAATTTAGTATGATACCTATAACTCATGTCCATGCAAAATTGATAAGCCTCCTTTAAATCTTTATCACTTGGGTACATGTCCTTCATGGAGTGGATCCCTACACTTTCCAACTAAACCTCCTTCACTGTTAGATTTATCCTACTAAGGGTATCAACTAATTTTTTGGATATCCCTTTCTTGTGCTTGATGGTGAAGGTGTAGGATTACAAAAAATCCATCCACTTCATATGTTTGTGGTTTAATTTTTCCTATCTATTCAAGAAACTGAGAGCATGGTTGTCAGTAAATACAAAAAATTATTTAGGAAATAAATAGTGCCTCCATTTCCTAAGTACTCATAGCATAGAGCTCTAGATTATAGGTTGAGTACTTTTTCTTTGCTTCATTTATTTTTTCACTAAATAAGGCAACGTTCCTTCCTTCTTGACTGAAAGCCCCACCAATAGCCTTGTTACTAGCATCACATTCAACTGTGAAGACCTTATGAAAATATGGTAAAAAAATTATGAGTTGATCTACCACTCTCCTTTTCAAATACTTAAATGCTTTGTCTACATCCTCAGTCAACAAAAAATTACATTTTCTACCTCCTTTGATAGTATCTATCATGGGAGCACACACACCAGTGAAATTTTTGATAAATTTTGTATAAAAACTTGAGAGTCCACAAATTATTTTTACCTCTAATGTAGATCTTTGGGTTGGATAATTGAGAATTGCTTCAACCTTAGTGGAATCCATCTTTAAACTTTCCTTTGATATCACAAAGCTAGGAAATACAAGCTCCTCTTGCATGAACACACACTTTTCCAAATTTATTTTCATGAAGTTTCTTCAAAACTTTATCCAAATGTCTTAAGTGCTCATCCAAGTCCTTGCTAAAAATTATTATGTCATCTAGGTATACCACAATAAACTTGTTAATGTAAGGCTTCAACACTTCATTCATAAGCCTCATGAAATTTATAGGGACATTGGGAGTCCAAAAGGCATTACTAACCATTCAAAAAGACCCTATGTTGTCTTGAAAGGTATTTTCCACTCATCTCCCTCTTTTATCTTGATCTGGTGGCAGTCAATCATTTGATCCACCTTTGAGTAGTATTATGCCCCTCCTAGACAATACAATAGGTCTTCTATCCTAGGCATAGGAAACCAATATCTTATAGTGATTTTATTTATAACCCTAGAGTCTGTACAAAGTCTCCATGTCTCTTCTTTCTTGGGAGGCAACACTATAGGGACTACACATGGGATAATGCTCTTCCTTATAAACCCTTTAGTCATCAACTCTTCAATCTATCTTGCAATCTCCTTGTTCTTCTCTGGAGACATTTTAAAGGCTACTTTGTTTGGTAAGATGACACCACGGATTAGGTCTATGCAATGACTGACATCTCTTTGTGGTGGTAAATTATCTGAGACACTATTTTCAACTACCCCCTTTTATTTTTCCAACAATTATTTCACATCCTTAGGTCCTACACTTTATATTTAGGCTTCTCTACTAGTGTTCCCTTTGGTTTCACAACTATTGCAAAGCATGGCATTTCCTTCTCTTTCATGGCTTTCATAAAGTAATTTTCCCCTACTAACATCACACTACTTACTACATGTTTTTCCTTCCCATCATCAGGGAGTGGGGACATAATATAGTTTATCCCATCCTTAGTCACAAAATATATGTTTTTCTTTCCATCATGTTTGGCATCTACATCATACTGCCAGGATCTACCTAGAATTAATTGATAGGCATCCATCTCTACTACATCACATAGGATCTTATCTTTATACTCTCCTATGGTGAACTGTACCCACACTTCTTCATTGATTAGGGATTTTTGTTCCTTGTTCAACCATGAGACTCTATAGGGGTAAGGGTGAGGGATCTTTTGGAGCTTAAGTTTATCAACCATTTCTTTAGAAGCCAAATTATCATTAGAACCAAAATCTACTATAACCTTACATAAATTTTTATTCACCTTACAAGTGGTCTGAACATCGAATTCCTTTGGGTTGGATCCTTGGTTGTGGGGATATTCAAGAGTGTTCTATGCAACATCAGTCACTCACCTTTCTTAGGGTCTATAGGTCTTGATGTTGATGTGAGGTATTAAGACACACTATGACTATCATCTTCTTGAGACAATTTTAATCTCATGTCTCCCCCATGTTTTTTAGAACCAATCTTCTCAGGACACCTAAAGGATTTATTTCCAAGTTGGTTGCAAGTGAAACACCTTCCTGTGAAAACACTCAGTTCTCTGCCCCCAAATCTTTCTCTACCACAGGGTCTTCTCCCTCTAAAAACTACCTCTCTGATTTGATTCTCCATCTTGATCCTAGTTTCTTAACTCTCCTTGAGGCCTTGGAGATGTTCCTCTTCCTCCAAATCTACCCCTTCAACTAAAGTTTCCTCCTCTTCCTCTTCTCTTCTACTCTCCCTTTCTCCTTTGTTTCTCTTCAATTTTAAGTGCCATTTGGAAACATTTGTGCACTATCTTAAGATTGAATAAACTAAGTTCATCCTAAATACTATACTGAGTCTATTCAATGATATTGCTAATTTTTGCTTCTCATTCACAAGAAGATTTTCCTTAAGAGTCATTTTATGAAACTCTTATGTGTAAGAGCTTACATCTAAGTCCCTCTGACTTAGATTTTGTATCTTCTTGTGCAACAACACCTCATAATCCTCTGGTACAAATTATTTCTTCACCTCTACACCCATCCTCTTCCATGAAGAGATGGGATTATTTTCTTCCTCTATCCTTTCATTTTGAAAAAAATGCCACCAACTAAGGGCAAGGCCCTTCATCCTTGATTTTTCTATCTTCACTTTCTGACTTCCATGAATGTTATCACACTCAAAGTGATTCTCAAGTGCCTCCAACAAATCCATACATTCTTATGGATTCAATTTTCCATAAAATAGTGGCAGGTCTAATCTTTCTTTTTTCCCTACCCTCTCAAGGGCTTTAAGGAAAGGTCTTTGATCTGTAGGCACTCATGTTAGTAATAACTGAGAGGGGGGTCAATTTTTTGCCTCAAGAATTTATCCTTAAAACTTAACCACCAATCAATAAACCTCAAATTATTATGTACCTACAAGATGCATGCCATGAAATACTACTAATGATTAATTTTCTGTCAGTTTGCTCTGTCAATCCTTAGTCTTTCTTGATTACCAGTAAGCAGTATAACTATTTACTGAAACTCAGTAAATAAGCAGAGTATACCGATCAATCCAGAGTTAGATATGTAAGATGCAAGATAGTAAAGAAATGAATCATAGACACATAACATATGAATTTTTAATGTGGAAACCCTGTTAGGGGAAAAAACCAATGGGACCGTACCCCAAATTTTCACTCTTCTGAAGTGAGCCCTGTTAGGATCCAACCCTATTAAAGGTTACAAACACACTATTAAGTGTGACCTTGTTAGAGGATTTTATACATAGAGGTTGTCACTTAGTATCAGGCATGTATTGTTACCATCCTTGAATCAACCTCCTTCTTAGACTGTCAATAGGTATCGGGCAAGTCCAATGCTACTTTCATGAATCAACCTTTTTGGCACTCCTTGAGATGTACCTCAATATATAGAAGATTGTTAAGTCCTACTTGGTTAAGAGACTTGATTCTTCAATGGTTAAACTGAAACACTATGACCTTTTCATGTTGCAACTTTGAATTGTAGATTTTTAGATCTATCTAAGTACATTACCTCTCTGACCAATGTATCAATTAATCCTTGTGCTCCATACTTTCTGCTCTGTGATGTTGTGCTCACTGTTCATTGGTGTCTGCAAAATTCCTTAGCTCTTCCTTCAGCTTGTTTGATCAGTACTGCATGAAGTTGTTCTTCATCAGTTTCTCTTCGGCATCCTCTTTTTTTTCAATCCCCTTAATCCCATTTGTAAATGAATTAAGCTTGTCTCTTATATAGACATAATATTCATTGTTTCTTGATTCTTGATTCTTGGCATGAGAAACAATCCAGCCAATTAGATTTAAAGCATAACTCTTGATTTGTCTCATAGATATCTTCTTGCCAACTGTACAAATCATCTTTAAATCAATCACTTATCTCTAGTCGAATAAAACAAAGTAGACAACTAGTTAAGTCTATTTTTAGCTCTGCCAGCTAGATATTTTGTCATTTTCTGATCTCTCTATTTCGTCGGTCACCATTGCAGTTAGTTGTCAATGACAACTGATAGTTCCATTAGTGAGAATCTAGTTAGCTTCATGATCTCCATCTATCAGACATCATTAGAATTTTACTCGTCAGGAAATACTTTCTTTAGCTCGTCGGGAAACCTCCCAACTTTTCTCGTTGGGCATCCTATGGTTTTGCTTTGTCAGGAAACACTATACTTCTGTTCGTTAGGTATCACTGTGATTGTTCTTATTTTCTCTATCCGTCAGTGTGTACTCCATCAGTGTTGTTTTTCACTTAGTGAATACTTGACTTTTATGCATTATTGAAAGCATAACCTTTGTTCCTTTGGTTTTCTGAAGTCTTTGGCATTATGTACATGACCATACAGATGATATCAAGTTGACATCAATGAAAATACAATACATTAACTGATTTAATGCCTTGCATTATCTTCAACTAAACATTTTTAAACATTCAATTATTTACATGTCATCAATCTCTCCCTTTGGCATTGATGGAAACATACTATATTATCATACTATACTATTTCTAATACAATATGAAATACAATAGTTGAGATTCATCAAACTACCAATCTTTTTGTTCTGACAACCGATAAATGCTTGACCATCGATAAGCTCTTTTTTAGCTTAGGTTTTATTCTTGTAGCTCCTTGTCTTCTGATGTGTTGTGTTCTCTCCTTATGTCAATTTCTCTCCCTTAATTGTTCTTCTCTTTTGATGTCTTTTTCTCTTGTCAGCAACTCTCCCTAAGGATATAATCTCTCCCTGTTGGAGTAATGTGATAGTGGATAATCTCTTTCCCTTTCCAGAAAGATCTGATAATATGGATAATTTCCCGCCCTTTGACAATAATGCCAAACAAATATCTGACATTCATGTCAAAGACTCATTTATCTCCATCCATAATATATTCCTTGAATTTCCCTTATCCATCATAAATATGCTCTAGTGCTCGGTGAAAATATATACATGTTTGCATATAGATGTAGCTTTGAAGTTCATCTCTTTTCTTGCATCAATATTACTGATATTATGATAATATGTAGGCTAATGCAACCTTCAGTCATTTTACTGATTGGTAGACAAGGGTTTGACCCCTAGTCTTTTTCTCAAGTACTCAAATGTATCCTTGGGAAGTGGCTTGGTGAAGATATCAGCTAATTGTTCTTTGGATTGCACATACTCAAGTGTCACTTCCTTTGCTTGAACTTGTTCTCTCAAATAATGATACTTGATAGCAATGTGTTTAGTCTTAGCATGCATGATTGGATTCTTGGAAATGTTTATTGCACTGGTGTTATCACAATAGATAATTACTGGTTCAAAGATCTTCATATGCATACCTTCCAATAACTGTTTGATCCATACAATATTTGAGCAATTTGCAGTAGCAACAACATACTCTGCTTCTGTAGTAGACTAAGAGATGCATCCTTGCTTCTTGCTAATCCATGTGACAAGTCTGTCACCCATAAAGAATGCTCCTCCAGTTGTGCTCTTCTGGTCATCAAGATTTCCAGCCCAATCAGCGTCGGTAAACACCTTAAGTTAAAATTTTCCTTCTCTTCTATACCATAAGACATATTCCTCAGTATTCTTCAGATATCTTAAAATTCTTTTCACAGCAGTCTTATGTGATTCCCTGGGGTTAGCATAAAATATTACAACTATTCCTACTGCATGTGCAATATCTGGTCTAGTGTGTACAACATACATGAGTTTTCTAATCATTGATCTGTACAAAGTCTGATTTACCTCTGTTGTCTTGTCCTCCTTTTTCAACTTACATCCAGTAGCCATCAGTGTTCCAACTGGTTTGGAATCTTCCATCTTGAATATTTTCAGGACCTCTTTAATGTATTTGGACTGTGTAATGAAAATACCTTCACATTGTTTCATGATTTCTAGACCAAGAAATAACTTGATCACTCCAAACATATACATCTCAAACTCTTTTCTCATCTCATTAGTAAATGATTCGCATAACGTATCATTGCCTCCAAATATGATGTCATCAACAAATATTTCAACAATCAAAGTGTTAGCATCAGTATCTTTCTTCAAATAAAGATTACTATTTTCACTAGTCCTTACAAATCTAATACTTGTAATATAGGAATGAAGTCATTCAAACCAAGCTCTAGGAGATTTTTTTAATCCATACAAGGCTTTATGAATTCTACATACCATGTTTCTCTTGTCTAGATCTACAAACCCTTCTGGTTGCTCAATATATACATCTTCTTCAAGTATTCCATTTAGGAATGTTGACATGACATCCATCTGGTATACCTTGAATCCTTTGAATGCAACATAAGAAAGTAGTATTCTTACACCTTCTAGCCTAGAAATGGGTGCAAAGGTCTCTCTATATTCAATACCTTCCTCTTGTGCATACCCCTTGCATACTATTCTTTCTTTGTTTCTTGTAACTTCTTCATTCTCATTCATTTTATTCCTGAATATCCATTTAGTACCGATGACATTCCTGTCATATGTTCTTGGCACAAGTGACCATGTCTTTTTCTTCTCAATCTTCTCAATCTTCTCAATCTCATCATTCAAAGCACTTATCCATTCTTCATTATCAAGTGCAGCATTGACAAATTTTGGTACAAACTCACAAATTAAACAATTTGAGTTTAAAGACTTACTTCTTGTTCTTGTACCAACTTTCTTATCTCCTATGATCTGGATCTCTGGATGGTTCCTTCTTACATAACTTGCAAGTACAGGTACAACTCTTTGTCTATCAGCTTGATCATCATTTTAACCTTCATTATGTTCTTCATCACCTTACACATTATTTTGATTATTATCCTGACCGTCAGTATTTGCAGCCTAACTGTCGATTGCAACATTCTGTTGTTTGAGAATTAAGCACTATTTCTCGGGAAGTGTTGGGTTCTTCATAGTATACAAACTTGTTGTAGTCCTCTGGCTCATTTGTGCTTTCCAGCTCATTCTTTTCTGCAAATTCATCTATCTTTACATTTTCACTTTCAACAATTTTGTTAGAAGCCTTGATAAGACATTTATAAGCCTTGCTTTTGGTGGAATGCCCTAGAAAGATACCTTCATCACTCTTGGTGTCAAGCTTTCCATTTCTATCATCCTTTAAGACATAACATTGACTACCAAATATTTTGAAGTAACTTACACTGGGTGTTTTACCATACCATAGCTCATAGGGTGTCTTCTTTGTGTCCTTCTTCAATTGTACTCTATTTAATGTGTAGACAACAGTACTGATAGCTTCCTTCCAGAATATTTGGGTGATGTCTTTCTCTATCATCAATGTTCTGGCACAATCAACTATGGATCTGTTCCTTCTCTCAGCAATCCCATTTTGCTGTTGTGTTCTTGGTGCAGAAACCTGTCTTTTTATACCATGCCCATTATAGAAATTAGTGAATTCATCTGATATAAACTCTCCTCCTCTATCTGATCTCAATAATTTTATATCCTTACCACTTTGTTTCTCTACCATAGCCTTATACCATTTAAACATCTTGAATACTTCAAATTTATCTTTTAGAACCATAACTATCATCATTCTAGAGTAATCATCAACAAAGAGAATAAAATATCTATCTCCATAATAACTCTTTGTCCTCATTGGTCCACATAGATCAGTATGGACTAATTCTATAATATAATTAGATGTATGGGTTTTACTTTTGAAACTAGACTTTGTCATCTTACCTTTTTGACAATTCTTGCACATGATTTTGTCGGGCTTTGACATCATCGGTAAGCCTCTTATATTTCTTCTGCTTATTTTCATCATGTTGTCAAAATTCACATGACACAATCTTTTGTGCCATAGCCATATATATTCATTTCTATCCATTAAGCAAGTGGTGTTAGTATCATTTAGATAGAAATGTTACCTTTAGTTTGTTCACTGGTATCGACCAGTCTTCCTGATTCATTGAAGATCTTTGCCTTCTTATTCTCAAATGCTACTCTGTGACCTAAATTATTCAGCTGAGAAACAGTCAACAAATTATAATTCAATCCTTTTACCCAATAAGCATTTTCACATTTAATCAGGTTATTCAACATTATAGTTCCTTTACCTTCAACTGGACAAGGTGTATCATTACCCATTCTTACTGTACCACCATTATAATACTCAAAAGTGTTAAACTTTTCTTTGTCACCGGTCATGTGGTGAGTGCATCCACCATCTATAATCCAGATGTCATTCTTGCTAACCTTAGATATGAGTGCATATTCTACATACCTTTCATCTTCATCTGAATCATCTTTCACAGCCACAAACACCATCTCAATGTTTTCATCAGGTTCGGTGTTAGTATCTTCATCTTTGCAAGTAGCTAGGTAGCTGGCTTTCTTGCATTTGTCCTTATAGTCTCAGGTATCTCTTCTTTTTTATTGTCGGTAACTTCTGTAATCCTTGTTATCACCTTTGTCAGATTTTTTCTCAAAAGATCTGCCATTAACTCTATCATCTTTTCTTCTATTAGGACATCTTGTAGAAAAGTGTCCAATCTCTTTACAATTAAAGCATACAAGTGGTAACTTGCCTTTGTATTTACCTTTGCCTCTCTGCATTCTTCTATCCATAAGTGCTTCTATTTCATCTAGAT
>MU224932.1:3240237-3259999 GCA_018584345.1 Thuja plicata
GTGGGATTTAGTATTGTGTTGGGAGAGCACACCCACATTCATCTCTAAGAGCACATCAACAAGGCATTGGGTGCCCTTGTTCAAGCTCATCAGAGGTTGTGGTTTAAACTCTTGTTTTGGGATTTCACTTGAATATGCTAACCCTTATTTGAATCTTGTTATTTTCATGACTAATCCTAATGTTTGCATGTTTTAGTGTTGTCTCTTGCAGGTAGGTTTTCATCACATACAATCAGTGGTATAGCTTCAACCCACTTTGTAAAGTATTTTTTTGTTGTAAAAATTTGACCAATCACATAAAAATCCAAGTGCTGAAAAGGCTAGTGTGTAAAGAAGGGTAATAATTCCTTGTTGGGGCATGTATGAGATTACCATGAATTTGGCATTTCTCGCATGATTTCATGAATTTAATAACATCTTTCTCCATTGTGGGCCAATAGTATTTGATCCATAAGATTTTCTTAGCTAGAGTAAGGTCGTTTGAATGTGATCCACATATACCTTCGTGGACTTCTCATAAAGTCTTGCTTGATTCTTCAATTTCTGAGCATCTTAGTAAAGTACCATCAAAACCTCTTCAATACAAATCGTCAACTATGATTACATGTTTGGAAGCTTGGAAAATAAGATTTATTTTGTGTTTTTTAGATAGACTATTGGGTAAAGTATTGGTCTTGAGGTAATGAAGGATTTGTCCATAGCGAGGAGACTCACAACTCACAATTTGGCACACTAGTATAGAGTCAGGACAATCATACACAGGATAAGGTAATTCTTCTACCAGGAAGTCATAACATGCTTGATTATCTGATAGTTGTAACAAATATGTTAAGATGGCCATTGCATCTATCGCTTGATTGTTTGTGTGAGGAATCTTCTCAAATGTTATGCGTATGAAGTACTTTTTCAAATCATCTACCATATTTTTATAGGGCACTAGCTTGTCATCCTTATTTTGGTAATCATTATTGATTTGATTTATTATCAACTGGGAATCACCATAGATATGTAATTCAGTGATCTTCCATTCTAATGTCATTTTCAATCTATTGACTAATGCTTCATATTTTGGTATATTGTTGGTACATGGGAATATAATTTTGTATGATTTGGGTATTGTGTATCCTTGTGAAAAAATGATTAATATACCTACCTCAGATCCTTATTGAGTAAAGGAACCATGAAAATATATTTTCCATGAGTGTTCTGTGATGAGAAAAATTGATTCATCAAGGAATTCCACCATTAAAGGATTATCTCCTGGTAATGGTGCTTTAGCTAGCTGGTCTGTGATAACCTAACCTTTGATAGCTTTGCATTCCACATATTCTTATATCAAACTCACTGAGAATCATCACCCATTTATCCAATCTCCTTGTTAATGTTGCTTTGTTGAGGAGATATTTCAAAGGATCAATCTCGGCTACCAACTTGATTGAATGTGCCAGCATATAATGTCTTAGCTTGTGTGATGCAAATACAACCACAAGACAAGCCATTTCAATGATTGTGTAATTGAGTTCATATTGGACCAGTGTTTTGTTGATGTAATATATTTTTCTTTCTTTCCCATTTTCATCTTGATGTGCTAAGAGTTCCCCCAATGAGGTGTTAGTTGTTGAGACATATAGTAATAATGGCTTTCCTGGTATGGAATCCGTCAGAATTGATAGATTTTCTAGATATTGTTTGAGTTGATAAAATGATATATCACATGTTTCATCCCATTGGTAGGTGATTCCTTTATGCATAAGTTTGGTAAATGGTTGTGATTTATCATTTAGTTGAGAAATGAACCTTCGTATTGATTGTAGCTTTCCTTGTAATGACCACACTTGACTGATATTCTTGGGTGGTGTCATCTCCATGACTTCTTTTACCTTTTTAGGATCTACCTCAATTCCTTAAGTAGAGACTGTGTAACCTAAGAGATTTCCCAAAGTAACCCCAAATGCACACTTCTTCAGATTCAACCTAAGCTTAAAGTGTTCGTCCTGTCCAAAATCTTAGCTAAATCTGCTAGAAATTATTTTCTATTGTGGGACTTTCCTAGGATGTCATCAAAATAATCCTCCATGTTCTTATGCATCATGTCATGGAATATTGCTATCATAGCTCTTTGATATGTTGCCCCAACATTCTTGGGTTTGAATGGCATTACGTTCCAACAAAAATTTCCCCAAGGACAGGTAAAAGTTGTCTTGTCTTGATCCTCAGGAGAAATTTAAATCTGATTATAACCCAAGAAACCATCCATTAACAATAACATCTCATATCCCACTGTGAGATCTACAATGACATCTATATTTGGTAGTGGGAAGTCATCTTTGGGACACACTTTATTTACATCCTGAAAGTCTATACAACATCTGATGGACTTGTCTAGTTTAGTTTTTGGAACTATATTAGATATCCACTCAGCATATGCAATTGCTCTGATAAATCCTACCTTCAACAGTTTTTTCAGTTCTTCTTTAACTAAGAGTGCGATATGAGGATGCATTTTCCTGAGTTTAGTATTTACTGGCTTCACTCCTGGAGCTATGGAAAAATGATGCATGATTAGATGAAGGTCTAATTTAGGCATATCCGAGTAGGACCAATAAAATTTTATCTTTATCTCTCTAAATAATTGTGTGAATTCTAGTTTCTCCTCTACAGATAATGACTAAGAAATGTGTATGATTTGTGGTATTTCCTCTGTATCAAGATTGATTGGTTGTGTAGGTTCGATGAGCACCAAAGATTGTTCCTGAGAGTGTTCTGGAAGAATATCAAGTTCCATCCTCTAGCACCTTGATGAGGTTTTCACTATTGGATGTGTCCTTTATTTTTACTTTTTTTTAGATTTGAGACTGTCATAGAATGGTTTTCACCCTCACATCCTTGATTTTTTTTCTTTTTTCTTTTGCGACTAGAAAATTTGATATTCTCCAATGTTGACTGGATGTTTGATTCATTGGTGGAAGAAGTTAAGGGTTCTACCATATTAAGGTAACAAGTTATAGCATAGTCATAAGGAAATATGGGTATATCCACATGTTTAGACAAGGTCCAATCAACAAGTTCAAGTGGACTAGTTGTAATGTATCGTTAGGATTGGTTTCAAATGTCTCTAAAGTCATGATTGAATTATGTTCATATCTTTCAAAAGTATCGATGAGGTCTATAACAAAACTTTCCTGAAGGTTTCTTAGATCAAAAATAATCTCACTATTCTCACTCGAGTGATCAACAATATTTTGTGAGCCAAATTCAAATGGTCTTACACCCAAGCTTTGTCCCTCTTCAAATTATAATGTGTATTTATGTATCACATCTACTTAAATGTCCATTATGGCATCAAAAAATCAATCCCATTCATATTCATTGGAGTCAGTCTCAACATAATCTGGTAAATCTAGAACATGAGTCGTCACTAGCTACCCCCAGTTAGGATGCATGTTTCCTTGTTCACTCTCTCTGCCATCAAATTCATATTCATGAGATTCAGTCTAGCTGTCATTTGATCTATTAAAGAAATGAGAAATGGTTATTAGTGTTTCATTTTCAAGGGATCTAACCTTAGGTTCTTGATGTGCGGTATTTCTTTCTCTTTGTGAGGCTAACAATCTTCCATGTGTAATGGGTTCATAATCCACTTCTTCACCAGAGTTTGACTCTTATTTTACTTTTTGTTCTATTTATGGGGATGAGAGTTGTACTAAAATGGGGTCTTCTTGATTTTTCAATGACTAGGGAATATAGGGTTCTCCTTGGTAATTAGTGTTTTCTTCTTGTACATGTAACAACCGTTCATACAAAAATGGAACAATGTCAGCTTCTTCCTCAGATTTATTTTCCTCTTGATCAAAAATTGGTCCATTTTGACTGATTGGGATATTTTCTTCATATTTATACCCTAATCTTGTTTTATCTTTGGGATTCCTAAAATTCATGAGAATTGGGTCTACAAGACCTTTATTTTTTTTTAGGGGTCCTTGTCCTTGATATCTCATGTGTTGCATAATATGGAAACCACATCCATATTGTTGAGTTGAAATCTGAACATGTTTAACCTCTCAATGATATTCATCTTTTTCCTCATCTAGCCACCTTAATACATCATTGTCCTGATTTTCCTCTACTACTGATTTACCTCTTACAAAGGTTCCACTATAGATAGTTTGTGCTTTAGGCTTTGCAAAAATTGTAGACAATGTCAATTTTCCTTGTGATCTTGGTGAAAGAGGTAGTGTTGTTATTGGAAGTATTTGGTCTACCTCGTATTCACTAATCTTGTTGTCTTGAAATTTAAATTTCATTCCAAATTATCTTAATATGGTTGATGTTGAACTTTCTAGATATTGTTCCTTTGTTGTCTTTCTGTTATGTGGAACCATTCTTTCATTTGATTGACGAACATTGTTACAAGATTGAAAATATCTTGTGTCTACTGGAATTGTAATCTCTTCTTCATTATAGGAAAATTTCAAGCATTGATGAAAGGTTGAAGGCACTACCTGCATCTCATGTATCCAAGGCCTTCCTAAGAGAATTTTGTATGAAAAATTCATATCTAATACTTGAAATACTACATTTCTTTCCATTAGTCCAACTCTGATTGGAAGCATCACTAATCCTTTGGATGACCTCTCTCATCATCATATGCCTTGATAGTTATTCTCTTTTTAGGGTCTATATCTTGATTTGAGAATCCCAATTCTTTAACCAGAATTGAAGTCTAGATATTTAACCCCGCTCCTTTGTCTACACATACTCATTCACTCTGTGTTTATGGATCAACACTTTTATATGTAAGGGAAGATTATGCATATGAATTAGAGCATTATCATCTTCTTCTGAGAAGGATAAGTAGTGTGGTGTAATTAAAGGTCCAACCATGGCTTGAATTTTATCTACATCTAGATATTTAGGAACAATCATTTCAACTAGAGCCTTTTCCAAAATTTACGTGTGATGGACAAATTTTGAGTAATTTGAGAATAGATATTTGCATTGGAGTCCTTTGCAATCGATAAACCAAACTATAATTAGATAATGAGGCTTGTTTGGTTTATGTTTTCTTTGATGATGTCAGAAATTTTGAAGAATCACCTTTCAGTGTCATTTTAGCTTGACCTTTCATTACCATGTTAGTAGATTCAGCTCATTTCTTATCTTTGATGATGATCACATTAATGTGCTGATCCAAGGTTTCCAACATATTTATAGTCTTATCATGAGAATAAGTATAATTCACTTAATTTCCTTTCATGTTGGAAAATTCTCCTTTCTCATAACTGGGCAATGGTTTTTTAAATATCGTATGATCCACATTCATCTTGTGTCCATCCACTGTGATTACTTCATTATCAATCAAGTCTTGCAAAAAATGTTTAATCTTCATGCATTCATTCATCTTATGGCCTTTGTTCTGATGATATTCACAATAGTGAGTATCATTCCACCATTTTGGTTTGATCGGTGGTTCATAGGGTCTAGCTTTAGGTAGAGTAATAACCTTATGAGTGAGAAGCTTGCATAATGCTAATTCAAGAGACTCTCTGAGATGTGTGAATCTTCTTTTGGGACCATTCGTGAAAGGTGGTTTTTTCTATTTTGATTCTTGATTCATTCACAAGGTAGATGTGGTATTAGTAACATTCGAAGGAGCATTAGAAAAAATATTAAATGCTGGTTGTTTTGGCTTTACATTATGAGCATCCACTACCCCATCATTTACAATATTTTGATTCTTGTTCCCATACTTGGATTTATCTTGGTTGATATTCAGGGTAGTATAGGGTCCTTTGGAATCTTTATAAAGCTTAATCTCTCCTCTTTTAACCAAGGCATCTTCATTTTTTATCCCCATCTCAATCACTTTTTCAAATGTTGGAATACACTAAAGTTGAAGATAATGATTCATCTCTATAACAAGATTATTAATGAAGATATCCTTCTTCTTGGTTTTGGAAATCAAGCAAGGGTATCTTGCAAACATCCTTCTCCATCTCTACAAGGATGAGATGAAAGGTTAACCCACACATTGTTTGGTGTTGCATAGATCTATCATTGTGATGAGATTTTGGATGTTATATGAATATTGTTGCATCAATCTATTGACCACCTCTTCAAAGGTTTTAATCCCAGGTGGTAGTTTAGAAAACCATTTTGTCGCATGTCCACCTAAGCTATGCAGAAATAGTCTCATAAGGTATGTATGTTCATGAATGAATTCCATACTAATAGTATAAAACTCTCATATGTGATCTTGAGGATCTGTAATTCCCGTGTACTTGTCATATTTTGGCATTTCCACATTGGACGAAAATGGTGGCATATGAAGAGTGTGATCAAAAGGCATCGAACAAATTATGTCCAATGAATATTTATTCGAAGATGTCTCATTTTCCTTCTTTATGTAAAGAATTTGAATTTGCAATGCTTCAATCTATTTGACAAGAGTAGCCATAGGATTTTCTTCTTTGTGCATTTTGAGTTGTTTAACATCAAAGTCTTGAGGTAACTTGATCCCCATGGCTGCAAGATGCATAAAGTATTTTTATTTATTAGCAATTAAGATTTTCCATGATCTTTTGGAATTTTGGGTCTTGTTGGATTTTCTTAACATATTCATCAGATGGATTTTATTCCTCATCTTGATGATTAGTATTGGCATGGCTAGCCCATTAATTTTTTGACATGTCCATATTGATCTTGTTGGTACAAGATTCCTAATCAGAATTTTGAATAGAAGCAAAAGGGTCTTGATTCACATCTTGTTCTGGGTATGGTACGAGTCAGATTTGAGGAATTTTTTTAAGATTAATTTGTTCAAAATAGATACTTCTTGTCCACACCATGTAAGATTGGGTAACCCTTGATTTGAAATTATGATCGATATATCACCAATTGTTTCAATATTGATAGGCTAGTGCAACAATTGATCAAAGTTGGGAAAATTGTTGATGATCAGATGGTGTCAGAGATCTGGATGAAGGTTAGATTGACCTTGATATTGATCTCTATGACAAGAAAATTGATGTGACCAACTGAAACTAGTGATAGATTATTGAAATAAAGATTAATAGAATTGATTGCTAAAATCAAGGTTTGATGTAAGAAATCTATATCTGTGATGATTGAATCTAAAAGAGAAGCTTAATGGGTATTGCAAAAGTGAATTTATTCTGAAAGAAAAAGTACAGAAATTCCCTCTATTTTGAAAATGATCAAATAGGTTATCCTTCCCAGAAATGATGAAACAGAAAAAAAAAATGACCTTTTGACCGGAGACGACTGAATGATGATAGTAAATGATGAAATAATCTAGAGACGACCAAACAAGGACTGAAAATGATGAATTAATGCAGGAGATGACATTTAAAACCCTGGAGATGCTTCTTTAGAAATAGAAACGATATTTTATGTGCAAAAAATGACTTTTTAGGATACTTCAAAATCTATTTCTGGATGACAGTCAATAGCTTGTAAATTTTTTATATCTTTGATGTATTTTCAAGTATTTTTTCTTTGTTCAATTAGTGATGAAAACACGCCAAATAGAATGATGTCTTTTGTCTTGGTAATGAGTGTATGCTCTTTAGATTTTTCATGGGTAAAGCCACAAATGCAAACACACCTATCCCTATGAAATTGTCTTAGCATGAAAATCTTTTCTCGTTGACTTAGGTACACACTCAAGAGCTAATCAAAATCAGCCATTGAAGATCACTTAATGGATCAAGAAATGTCATATTATCTTACACCAAGCGCTAATGAGGGCATGATATGATGAGTGTCTTGGGGAAGTTACTATATTAGTTGCACAAATATTATCACCATTTCGGAGGTGAACCAGGTGGTTACTAGCATAAAGTGTCTAATATAGCCATTTGTTCATAACCATCCCCCATAGTCTCGCACAAGGAAAGATTGAGGACTATAGCCCTACGAGTACCTAAGTGAGTGTAGTCTTGCAAGAAAGATTGAATCCACTCAACTCTACACACACTCAAGCATGTCCAAGGAAGGATCAATAAAATGGTCTAAGAAAAGAAATGATTAAATCTTCTGATATTTTCATCTCAAGGAAGCGTCTTGATTATAGTGAGGTGGAAGGGTTGGATTCCACCTGTCCTCAATTGGGTCGTTCCCATGAGATTTTTACCTCAACCGACAGGCCCTCTAAAGATTAAAACAAGAATAAAATTATATTAGATTCAAGGGTCTAGGGTTATGATTTACCAATGGTAAAAGAGAATATTTACCTACTATGTCATCCTTCCCAAACACGTTGAACAAGTTTCAATTTCCAAGAATTTAAACTCAAAACTTAATCTAAGTTTCTGATTTTTCCAATGGGAAAAGAGAATAATCCTCTAATCAGATTAAGATTTAAATTCTAATTATAGTTAAATGCCTAAAAATATTATCAAAATACTTTTTTTAGTTGATTTCCAAGGAAACCTACATGGCGAGCATTAGTATTTTGGTGTTTTATTTTTCAAATCTTCGTCAATCAAGTCTTTGAAAGCATCCTACAGATAAATTTTAAGTTTTTTTAATGACCAGACCAAAAAAATATCAATTTTTATTCATTAGGACATTAATATGATCAAGAAATATTTTTGTGTTTTTTTTCATTTTGTCTCAAAAATGATGAAACAATGACCCAAAATGATTATTTGCTGAAAATAATGAAACATTTCTCGTAAATGACTAAATACACATTGTAAATGCCTAAATCCACTGTATACAAAAATAATATATTCATAATGCGATGATTTGGAGATTTTCTTACCAATTTGACCTGTCCAAGAATGATGAAATATTGATAGGAAACAATGTTTTGTTAACTAAAAATGATGTTTTTCTCTCGTAAATGATGGAATGATAGTCAAAAATGATGAATTCCTCTCGTGGAAATGATGTTTTATAACCTACAACCTATTTTGCAGCATAGAATGTGAGAAAATCACAAAAATGAGGGCTAAATCCCCACCGTGTGTGCCAAAATGTGATTTTTTTTAATTGTATATTTGCAATTCTGCCACACAAAACTCAATAAGACATTAAATTAGTAGGTTAGCATCAAATTTAATCCAATTCAATCCATTAAACTACAAAAATTGTCCTATTTCTTCCTAC
The DNA here is from genome assembly GCA_018584345.1 of Thuja plicata. NCBI lineage: Eukaryota > Viridiplantae > Streptophyta > Pinopsida > Cupressales > Cupressaceae > Thuja > Thuja plicata. The sequence continues at coordinate 3,249,373 of MU224932.1, forward strand.
ACATGAAGATCCAATTGAATTATATAAAATGTTCTCAAATTGTCACTAATTCATATTGAATAGATAATCCTATGGTGGACGATTCAATCAAAAATACTCAAATGAATCTAATTATGATGTTTCACAATCTAAAATGATCTCAATTATGCTCCTAAATGAACTATCTTATAATGAAATTAGCATTATCTAGTTGCAATGAATGATCTATATCTAAATGCCTTGATTGAGATGAGATTTATAGATTTCCTTTTGGAGGGAAAAGTTCAAATTGTAATTCGATGGTTGGGATTGATCCACAAATAGAGGCTGAGATTAGAACCTTGAGTGATCCATGTCCTCTCATTTGATTGGTTAGTAAGTTGACTTTTAAGCCACGTTGAGGTGGATTTTAGAACAATTAATTAATTTTATTTAATTAATAACTCTAGCCATGTGGATTTTTAATTTAGATTTGATTAATTAGGCTAGGATTAATTAATGAATTAATTCACTCTTCTTTGATGATGAGCCTTTGATGTTTGATCATTTTATTTCTAATTTTTGATGAATTATGCAATTAAATCGATATGATTCAATTACTCAATTAAGATTGAGACTGGATTTAATGTCCTGAATTAGGTCCTAGGGAAATTCAATTGATATTTAGGCCTCTGATTAGACCAGACCAATTCCAGGTGATTACAACTGGTCTCTTTCTTGATGACTCCCTTTAGGGTGAGGGATATTTCCGCCTTTAGCCCTTTCTCATCTAGCTCTTCAAAGGTCTCGATTTGTTGGGATTTTAATTAACACATCATGTCTAGTTGACAATTTTTTGTGAACATATGGATCTTCTCTTTCATGGATGCATGGAAAGATTCCTTGGAGGAAACATTTCTCCAATTTTGTAAGAACAAGCCAAATTTTTCACCTCTCTTCTTCTTGGTAGTGCAGAGATCTATTAATGTTATTTCCATGACAATGTTGTATGAATAGTGGGATATGAACTTTTTCACTAGTTCATTCCAGGATCGTATCCCAAGAGGAAGTCTAGAAAACAACTCCATGGATGACCCACAAAGACTACATGGAAAATTCTCACTAGGTAGGTGTCATCATATGCCACTTCTATGCAAGTCATGAAAAAATCTCATATATTATCTTGTGGATCACCCTTTCCTTGTATTTTTCAAATTTATGTGTCTCAAAATTGCATGGAAAAGGTAGCATGTGCAATGTCCTATTGATGGATAAGGACTAAGGTTAGTTGTAGTGTAATACCTTTTTGGAGTGCCTGTTTGAAGTTAATGACCTGTTGCTGGAGGTTTTGGAGTTGTTGAGAAGAGTCTTTAGTGGGTGTCAGTGTAGATAGCACTGCATTAGGATCAAAAAATGGTGTCCCACTATTATAAGATGGTGTCTGGTCATATGAGGGCCCAAATTCAGTATTTGTGTATGTCGTAGGTACATGTGGTGGATGCACTAAGGTTTTGGAGTATACTGAGGTTGGACAACATGTGGAGGCTGTAGAAAATATTGATGTTGTAGGATATACTGAGGTGATGGGATGTAAGAAGGTTGTTGAGTATGTTGAGATGGTGGATCGTATGAAGGATGGGGTGGTGGAACATACGAAGGTTGTTGAGAATGTTGGGGTGGTAGATTGTATGGAGGTTGTTGAGGATGATGGGGTGGTAGAATGTATGGAGGTTATTGAGGATGATGGGGTGGTTTTGTAGGCTTGGAAGTGTTAGGCCCAGTTACTATGTGGTGTTACAAAAAGGCATATAGAATCCTTGAAAACTTGGGATTGACAGGAGGTTTTTGTTGAGGTTCCCCTTGATTGATTTGGGGGATTCCTAGATTAGAAGGAGTGCCTATTGGGAGACTATTGTTAGGTTTTTGTTGGGGTGACCCTTGGTTGATTGTGTTTCTAGCTTGAAATACAGTAGGTTTCTAACCTTGGGGAACCATATTGAATGTACCCGCTGGATGGGTTGAGGACATTATGTAAGGTGTTGTTTTTGTGATAGGGGCATTGGATGTGGGTGGAAAAGTGGAAAAGAGAGGATTGTTGTATTGGGTCCCTAATGTAGTGGAATATGTGGTCACTTGGGATGTGCATTGAGTGGTGTTGCTAGAAGGTAGGGTGGAATTGATTGGAAGAGGTATTGTAGAAGAAAGCCAAGATGATGAAACGGGGGGTGGCCTTTACTATGGAAGAGGTGTCCAATCCAGTGGGTAGTTTGGAACCATTTTGTGCAAGAATTTTGAAGTATGTATCTGGGTCAGTTTCCAATAGTGATCCTACGACAGTCCCATGGTTTGCTAAGGCATCATTCAATTATTCACTATTATTTCATTTATCCTTAATGTTCTCAAATTATAACTCATCCTCTAGTGGAGGGACAGAAGGTAACTATGGGATGCCAGCCTGGGTTTTCTTGTGACATTGAATGGTCTCTGGATTGTTTAAATCTAGTGTTAGGATCCTCTGAATAGGAAAATCAATATTTTTGTTGGGATCATGTTTGGGTTATGTGTTGGGGTCCAATTTTTTTTACTCTTTTGGGATCTTGTGAATGACATATGCAAAGGATAAATGCTACCTAGGAAAAATGAAAACAACTGCACTCTAATTTTTTTGGATTTTTTGAGATTCTCAAATGCAATGGAAATAAGGGAAACTATTTGTTTTGGATTTTCAATTTTGGTATGCCAATGCAATCTATGAATGAAATTATATAATGATTCCTAAGGTGTAGGTAATATTCCCTAAGAGAGATTCTATAAAATTCAATGGTAAACCCTCTAAAGAAAGACCTAAATGATTCTATGGACTATCTTGACATCAAAAAGATAGGAAAAAATAATTGATACTACAAATGATGCCTATCTAAGAAAAGTGTTAACTAGAATGATAAGTGCCTAAGCCAAGGAAAGAGATGGTAATTTAATTTTGACAAAGTGAAGATAATATGCAAGACCACTATTGGAATGCCCTAGGAAAATGCAGCCTCTAATTTGAAAAGTGACTCTGAAAGGTGGATACTTGACCTTGAGGAAATGCAAGCTATGTTTTTTTTGACATTTTTGAATTTTTTGAATATAATGATGACTATGCAAAAATGGAATGACTATGCAAGGTTCTAAGCGAAAGATGATGCTAAAATGTAGGATGTGAGCCTCTGATATGCAAGGGTATGCTGATCACCAAATTTTAAGATAAGATCCAAGTGGAACGTTTAGGACTCGTGTTCATGAATCTATTTTCTTTGTGGGACAATTTTGTAGCACCAATTTTAGAGATGTGTACAAAATCAAAAATCACAGACTCAATATAGTTGCAGGAATGACTCAAAAAAGAAATGATCATGTATGTTCAATAACATTTCCAAGCTGCAAGTTTTCACACAGTCAATCACAACAAAAAAAAAATAGTCAGATTAATATATGGTCAAATTGGCTTCAAATTTAATGTAATAGGCCCATTTCTTGGATGTTCTTTAGCTCACATGATAATTGTCACACTACAAGTACATGAAGATCCACGTTGTAGGTGCCTATGTTTTTGCCTTTTCCAGGTATTGTTGTCATGATAATGAAGATCTCTTTCACTAACACAATTTCATGGGACACATATGATGGGAGTCTTGGGGGGAAATTTTGTAGCCCCTTACACTATAATAAGACACTTGATTCAGAGGTGAATTTGGTGGGCCTTTAATTAATAGGGTTGTAGTTAGATCTGTGGCATCTCCCCAATCGGTTTGCACATGTGTGAGAAACTTAAGTCTCTAGTGGACAATGCTAGCCCCTTAGGAATGTAGGCCCAATCCAAACTATCATCCACACACCTTTCCCAAGCTTGGTTAGATATAAGACAATTTTGGGGTTTTCCCCACATCTTATTTATATATCGACTAGAAGGATTTACCATTTTGAGGTCATCCTTTGAGGAAGAAGCGCATTCCCCAAACATGCCTCTTTAAATAAGTAAAAGGGTTTTTAATATAATAGAATTAAGCACCAAAAATCCAAATGTTTTATAATCTAAATCATCCATACAAGCACAGATGTTCATTGCACTAAACTAGATGAGGGTTTGATTGTTCATTTTTATACACCAAAACTAGATATAATTTTCTTTGTTCAATTCTTAACCACATGTCAATTTTAAGCACCAAATCGAAAGATGAGATTGTGATGTTTGAGCATACACTATTCTTTTTAAGCACCAAAATATGAATGAATTGATTTTAGATTAGAAAAAATTAAAGCTACCTCCACGCCACAAGCTACAAAGAAACCATTAGTGTCAAAAACCCTACCAATTAGTTTTGATAATCCACAAGCGTGCTAGTGTTGATATAATGACAATTGAATTTCTCAAAAATTTCTCATACCTTGTCCAGATATGGATGTATAATACCTTTGTATATGATCTCTACTTCGAGTGCCTAAATTCCCAATTTGTGTTTTGGTCCTTTTTTTTTGCTTCATCTCTCATTCTCTTTTTTTTCTACTCAACAAACTCTTGAATGTTAACTTTTTTTATTTTTGCGGGGCCCACTGCATCTTTTCATTACTACAAGCATGTCATTTACCTATCAGAGAAAAAAAAATAAGATAGAAAAGATTTTTTTTATTTCATTAGGAAATTGTGGCGTTTCAGGTCTGTAAGTGTGGCTTTTCAGATCTGTAGCTGTGTCGAATAAAATAGTCAAGTGTGACGCTTTATCTTCAAGTGTGTCGATTAAGGTAGGTAAGTGCGGTGAATGAATTTGTAACTTGTCAAACTAGAAAGCACACACAGAGTAATAATAGAATTTAGATCATCAAAATTAGTAGATCTATGATGAATATACAAATATAATAAATATGGATCGTTGTCAGATAATAAGAAATTGAAGCAAAAATCCCAATGAATAAAATGTTAGAATAATTGAGAGGGGGGGTGAATCAGTGGCCTAAAAAATATTCCAATAAATCAACCCAAAAACTTAGTAGCACAATATTAAGCCTCTAGTTATCTTCAGTCCTACATGATGTATGCCTTCAAATAATCATAATAAATAACTACTGCTCGGAGTTCACTTTTAAACCTTATTCTTAGTATTTACCAAATAGCAGTGTTTTATTTACCAAAAAATAATAAATTTCTTAGTGTATAATGATCAATCCAAATTAGTTATGTGTAATTCAAAACACTAAAGTAATGACTCATAAACACATTGACACATGAATTTTTTAACGTGGAAACCTTGTTAAGGGAAATACCACTTGGGATCGGTAACCCTAAATTTTCACTCTTCTGAAGTGAGCTCGGTGAAGAACCAACCCTGTTAAAGGTTACAAACACACTGTTAGGTGTGACCTTATTAGAGGATTTAATAGATTATTTTGTCACTTGATATCGGGCATCTCTATGCTACCTTATATGACTAAACCCAGTGTAGTTTGTCAAATGGTATCTGGCATCTCATGCTATCTTCATGATCAAACTTTTTGATACTCCTTGGGATGTATCTCAATACAGAAAGGATCTTTAAATCCTACTCAGTTAAGAGACTTTCTAAATCAATGGTTAAATTGAAACATTAAATGATCTGTTCACACATACAACTTATACTTGGAGATTTTTAGATCTATTGTAAGCTCATTATACCTTTCTGATCATTGTATCTTTTCAATACCTTAGCTCCAATTCTTTTTTCTTGTGATACTATGCTCTATTGCTCGATGTCTACAAAAATCTTTAGTTCTTTCCTTAGCTTGATTGATCAGTACTGTATGAAGTTGTTCTTCATCATTTTCTCTTTAGCATCCTCTTTTTCTATTGACTTCCCTTAATTCATAATGTATTAAGTTGTATCTTTATAGACATGATATCATTGTTTCTCTGTTCTTGATTTTATTTTTCTTGGCGTGATCTGCAATCTTAGCCAATCTTGATTTAAAGCTTAACTCCCATTTTATCTCGTATAAATATTATTTCCAACTGGATAAAACATCTTTTCATCTTTTACTTATCTCTATCTTTAACTTGTCGATGAAAACAATGTTAACAAACAGTTAAGTCTATATTTAGCTCTGCAAGCTAAGTATTTTGTCATTTTTGAACTTTAGTTCTTTTCAGTGTTTTAACTCTTGTTAGCTCAAGTCAACACCTAAGTTCTCCTCAGGCTTCTCTGTTGGTGGTGTCTATCCTTCAGACTTGTTTGTCCTTCGGTCTTGTCTGTCCATCGGTTAACACTATAAATCTGGCCGTCGGTAATGCTTCTGATTCTGCTCGTCGGTAATGCTTGTTGGTTTTCTTTCTCGGGCATCACTGTGACTTTGCTCTCAGTTTTCTCTATCCTTTAGGTTCCACTAGCCGTCGGTGTTTGTAGTCACTTAGTGAATGATGTTTTTTATGCATTACTAAAAGCATAATCTTTATCTCTATGATTCTCTGAAGTCTTTGACACTTTGTATATAACCGATCAGATTATATCAAGTTGACATCAATGACAATACAATCTATTAAGTGATTTAATGTCTTGTATTATCTTTCTACATTTTGGTGATCAACTCAACTTATTCAAACATTCAATCAGTTACATGTCATCATAAAACACCACTCAAAACAATGATAGTCAAAAAGTGACAGATCGGGGCAATAATTATTAGGAAAGTGTGTCGCATGAACCCTATAATTGCATCACTTTCATGTTGTATGTGCGTCGATCCAGAGATGTAAGTGGGTCGATATGGTAGGTAAGTGCGTCGATTCAAACTATGCCTATGTAAAATTAAATCCAAAATTGTGCAAAAATAGAGAAAATCATATTTTTGAAGCTTTGTGCTTCCCGTAGGGTTCACCAATTGTAATCAAGGCAATAAGAATCTGTAGAAGCATGTAATAACATCAAAATCTCAACCACAAAGACATCTATTAAGCAGTTAGTATTCTCAATATCGAAAGAGAAAGAAAGTAAACACCATGCATAATCATCAAATAATAGTGAAATCAATCAAAACGCATGAATATGCAAATCAAAAGTTTGTTGTCTTCATTCTCCTTCTCTATGCAATGTACACTCTCATAAATGAGTGCTCAATGTGCCAACATGCAAATTCAAAGCAATTGTGGTTCGTATGGTTAGAAAATATGAGAAACAAGCTCACTATTAATAATATTTCTAGGTTTCCAATCAAGATTTCATGAATGGTGGGTTGATTGCCCGTGATTGAAGAATTGAACTCAAAGTGAGTGGAAGTTGAACTCAACTGATTATATGTGTTTGAATAGATGGAAGAGTTAACTAATTTGATTGGAGACTTTAATTGATGAGGTAGAGTAGAAGACTAGATAGATTAAATAGATAACTGATTTAATTGATAGGTTAGAAGAGAGAATTATGAAATAAAGAATTATGATTGAAAGTTTAACTGAAACTCATAATTGGAAAGATAAATATGATTAAATAAATAAAACAATTTATTTATTTGCACATGTGAGGAATATAAATAAATAATTAAACTTTCTTTATTTATAAGAGGAACAATTAGTTAATTAAATAAATATTATTTATTTAATAATGAGAGGGAAAAAATTTAATTATTACATAAATATAATAATAATAATAGGAAATATTTAATTAAATAATATGATTATTTAATTGAATAATATGACAAGGAATAATTAAATAATGTTTAATTATATAATTACTTTGTAGATGAATTATTAATGAAATATTTGATTAGACGTTTAATAATTAAGTAATTAATTAAAATCAATTAATTATGAATTTATAGGAAAATGACAATTTTGAGTTTAGATTATAGTGGAAAGATGCCAATTAATTAAATATTAAAAATTATTTAATAATTGAAGAAGAATGTTAGTAAAATTATTACATTAAAGCAATTAGTCATTTTTAGGTGTCTACATTACCAAATTGGTCATGACCCAAATCATAAGGATCTCCCTCAAATAGATGAAAACATGGAGTGTAATCCAAAAGATGGGTTGGAAACAACCCCACTAACATAGAATAATATACCAAGAATGTGTGCAATCCAAGGAAAAGGTTTGTGAAATTAGAAAACTCCATCAGGCTATAAATCATGAAGAACAAATAGGTCCGGGCCAAAATCAAAGAAATCTCCATACATAAGAAACAAATTGATTTGTGAACCCATACAATGATCAAACATAATGGGTAGAACATGCCACGAGGTACGCAATTGAAGATAAGCCAAATCAAAGGAACACCACTGAACACATAGTCTAGCAAATAGGAACAACTAAAAACATAAATATTTTTGGTTGATGCAAGATTGCCAAAGAACCTAAGAAGCTCCTACATCAGACACTCGGGTTATTGAAAAGTGAGCCTCTCACTTTGCTAGGACTAAAGGAAAACTAAGATGATTAACCTCAGCCCTAAGAAATCCATGAAGAATCTTCAATTGGTTTTTCCTTCCATTTGACAAGATGTTTTGTATACTATTTACCTCTAGTGCTTCTACCAACTCTGTTATCCAAAATCTCATCTACTCATTTCATCTTCTTCTTAGGATAGTGCTACTCAACATTTGATTCATCATTTTCATTGAAATCTGACTCATGATACTCATACAAATATGCAACATTGAATATAGATGATATGCCCATGTCATCTAGAAACTCAACTTCATATACATTTCCTGAATCAAAACTCTTTAAGATCTTACAAGGTCCAAACTTCCTCATCTTTAGCTTACTGTATGTTCCAACAGGAAATCTACCTTTCTTCAAATATACCATCATTTTATCTCCCACTTTGAATTCATTATATCTCCTATTTTCATCTTCTCTCTCATTTTACTTTCTAATTTATATCCCTCAAATTCTCTTTCACTTGATCATGTAATAACTTCATGTGATCTACAAACATCTTTGATTTTTCAGTTCTCTTAACTTCATGACTGATATCCCTCAACTTTGATACTCCTTTAGGATTCATCCCATTAACTATCTCAAATGGTGTGTTCCTTGTACTCCTATTCACTAAATTATTATATACAAACTCTTCTTGTGCTAGAACTAAATCCCAATTTCTATTCTTCTCTCCAACCAAACACCTTAACAAATTTCCCAAACTCATATTTACTACCTATTTTTTTACATTTTTCTATGGATGAAATGTAGAACTAAACTTCAAATCAATATTCATCTTCCTCCAAAAGTAACCAAAAAATTTAATTTCTCTGTCTGAAACTATGCTCTTCAGTAACCCATGCAATCTCACAACTTCTCTAAAAAATAAGTCAGCTACATGCATTGCATCTGTAGTCTTCTTACAAGGTATGAAATGAGTCATCTTAGAAAATCTATCCACTACCAAAAATATATAATCATTACCTTTTTGTGTCTTTGGTAATCCAAGTAAAAAATCCATGCTAATGTCTTCCCAAGGTCTCTCTGGTACTGTCAAAGGTATATACAATCCAAGTATTCTGACTACTTCCCTTGGCAAATGGATAAATTCTACAACTACGAAAAAATTTACTGACATCCTTATGAATCTGAGGGAAAAAATAATTCTCACTCACAAAAGCCACTGTCTTATAAATGCCAAAGTGTCCAACTAATCCTCCATGATGTTTTTCCTTAATCATATTGTCCCTCATTGAACTTCTAGGTATACACAACTGAATTCCTCTAAATAACATACTCCCCTGAATGAAACGGTCCAGCCATTTTATTCATTCTGCAACAATATATTATTTGCAATATTTCCAAGGTTTGGTAAAATCAGGTTCATCGTCATATGAGTTCTTCAACTCATGAAATCCAACCACCTCAACTCTCATCTCTGTCAATAAATTCCTTATACTCAAGCATCATCATCTTTGTTTTACTTACCACTCCTATGTTTCAACACAGAAGTATAACTCTATAATAATTGAACCCATCTCATGTGTCTTTGATTCAACTTACCTTGACTGTTCAAATATTGAAATGCTTGATGATCAGTATACAAAACAAACTCCTTAGGCAAAAAATAATGTCTCCACTTCTTCAAGGCTTGAATTATGGCATAGAATTCTTGATCATAGAATGAATATCTTCTCTTTGCATGATTCAAATTTTCACCGAAATAAGCAATAGGTCTACCTTCTTGATTTAATAGTGCTACAATTTCACTCCCACTTGCATCAAAGTCCACTTGGAACACTTTAATGAAATCAGGTAGAGTTAACATAGGTTGTGTACGCCTGTCTCTCCAGATTCCCACAGCTTTCCAAGGGCGGGGGTTAGTAGCAAAGGTTCACAAGTGAATGCAAATCAAGTACGCAATAACTACTAAACGAATAACAGAAACGTGAGCAATAAAATGTACAAGCAAGAGAAAGGAAGACAAATGAATGCAAACCCCACGATGCTTGAAGCTTCTATTGTTTCTCTCTACTCTTTTCGAAACGTTGTTCTTGATGCTCAGTATTGGCGGGGCAGCGTCTATGACTTGAGAAGCGTTGAGAATTGGACAATTGAAATGTGTGTGTGTGATCGCAAGATGGCTTGAATGCTAGAACCAAACTGACATAGTAATGGCGCACGAGAGCTTGAAATCCTGGATCCTTCAAATGGTTATGAAGGATTTGTTATATAGGAAAT
>MU224932.1:3277525-3292812 GCA_018584345.1 Thuja plicata
TTTGAACTGAAGAGGTGGGTGAAGTTACCCATGTGGACTGGAGAGATGGGTGGAGTAACCCATGTGATCTGATTGGAGTTATCTCTTTGAAGATAAATGAATATTTTAATTCATTTATTTAATAATTATTTTCAACATGTGAGATAATTGAATTCTTTTTTTAATTAAGAATTGCTTTATTTGATGAAATTAAATTAATTTAATTGAAATTAATTTAATTGAAATTAATTTAATTGGAAGAATTTAATTAGTAAGTTTAAATATTTGATTTAAACTATAGGAAATTGAGTTTAATTAATTAAATAATGATAATTAATCAATTAAAGCTTAATTAATTAAATAAAATTAATTATTTAATTAATTTTGGGAATTGGATTAGATGATTTGAGAAGTGTATTTAGAAGAAAAAAGATGATTAATTAATGATTAAAAAACCATTAATTAATAGATGAAAATTAGTGTTTTTAATGTAAAGTCGCAAGCCTGTCCATTTTAGGGTGTCTACAGGTTGTTTAGTCACTTTTTATTTCAACAATTCAAAACTCCTATTCACTCTATGTGTCCACTTGAAATCCTTTCTATCACCTCTCGTTGTCTCATTCATAGGACTGTAAACCAAACCAAAACTCCTAATTAACTTTTGGTAGAAACTAGCCAATCCATGAAATGGTCTTACCTCTCTAATTCTTACAGGTGTAATCCAATCAACAATTGCTTTAACCTTCTTATGATCTATCTTCAATCCATCAAAAAATATCACAAAACCCAAGTACATAAGTTCTTCCTTCATGAAAGTACATTTCTTGATATTTATCAGCAACTTCTTCTCTCTCAACCTCTGCAACACTCATCCCATATGCATCAAATGATCCTCCTTTTCCTTAATGAAAATTGAAATTTCATCTAGATAAACAATCACAAACTTACTCAATAATTTATTCAATACCTCATTCATTAATCTAATGAAAGTACTTGGTGCATTATTCAATCCAAAAGGCATTACCAACCACTCATAAAATCATTTATTTTTCTTGAATGCATTCTTCCACTCATCCCCTTCTCTAATTATGATCTAATGATAGCCACTCTTCAAATCTATCTTTTTAAAATACCTTTCTCCACTCAAAAAATCCATTATATCATCCATCCTTGGTAAAGGAAACCTATACTTCACTGTGATCCTATTTAATTCTCCATTCTCCATTCTCCATTGTTTTTAGGTGCTAATACTGTAGGCACTACACAAGAACTCAAACTCTCTCTGATCAAACCTTTCCTCAGCAATTCTTGCACTTGCTATTCATCTCTTCATTCATTGCAGGTTTCATTCAATGTGCTTCTTTGTTTGGAAAACTATCTCCATGTAGGATTAGATCCATGCAATGACTAATACTCCTCACATGTGGTAACCGATCAGGCAAATTCTTTGAAATTATATCTTCATACTCTGTCAGTGATTCTTTTACTTCCTTAGGTTGTTCCTCTTTGGATTCCAAATCAAACTTCTTAGGGATCAAATCATATCACATATTGTCACTTTTCAAACCATCCAAAAAATTTATTCCTTCAACTAAAAAAACTCTAACACTGGTACAAATTTCACTCTTAGGATTCTCTATCAAAGGCAACAAAACTTGTTTCATCCCATTTGGAACAATAGTATACACATTTTTTCTTCCATCACTTGAAGCTTGTCTATCATACTGCCATGGTCTACCCAACAAGATATGACACACATCCATAGGCATATTATCACAAAGAACTTCATCATGATAAGATCATATCTTGAATTTTACAAAACATTGTTCACTTACCAGTACCTTATGATCATCCTTTACCCATGCTATTTGATAAGGTTTTGGATGCTTCAATTTCTGCAACTTCAACTTGTTCACCAACTCCTCAGAGGCTAATTTTTATGAACTACCACTGTTAATGATCACTTTGCAATATTTTCCTTCAATTTTGCATCTTGTCTTGAACAAACTCTTCCTTATAAATAGTTCTTTATGTGTCTCTTCATGACATAGGGCTCTTCTCACCATTAGGGCTTCACCATGCTCAAGTTGATTCAAAGATTTAGTAGGCTCTTTATTGACATAAGAAGACCTACCCTTATTCTTTTCCCTCTTATCTGAATTACCTTGAGTACACTTAAAGGTTCAGTGTCCTTCTCTAAAACACTTGAAAAAAATTCCTCTAAACATTCTTCTATCATCTCCTTTAACTATTTGATCCACTACCTCTATGGAATTTTTTTTCATCCCTTTGGTATGAACTCTCTTCTTTAAACTTTGATTTTCCTTTGTTCTAATATGCAGAATATATTCCTCCACCAGAAAATGTTCTTCCTCTCTAAAATCATCCACCTCTTCCTATTTGTCTTTGTTCAATTTATCTTCAAATTTTAGGGCATATTGGTAAGCTTCCTCTACACTTTGTAATTTAACCAAAATGATCTCATCTTGAATAGATGTCCTCAAAACATAAATATGCCTTGAAACCCTTTCAACATAATCATATGTATGACTAGATATGATATCCAACCTATAGAATTATTTGGTATACTCCTTCACACTAAGATCCTTTTTCTTTAGGTTTTGAAATTTTCTAAACAAACTTACTTGGTATTCAGTAGGTAAGAACTTGGCCTTCAATTTTTTCACCATCCTATCCCATGAGTTGATATTTTCTTTGCCTCTTCTCCACTGATTAGTCTGCAAATGTTCCCATGATAAAGATGCATGTCCTCTCAATGTTTTGCAAGTATACTTCACTTTCTTATCATCATCAGTTCCCTCATAATCAACTTATTTATTCATCTCCATGATTTAATCAAGCTATTCATCTGAATCTAACTTGCTATTATAATGAGGTGGATTGAAATGTGGTCTTGCATTAACTCTAGCTAGAGATTTTATAAATCTATCATCTCCTTGTTCTAGTTCAGGTTCAGGTTGCACTTCGCCTCCTTTGGATATTTCTTCATTTGTTTCTTCCTCTTCATCCCTTACATCTTCTATATGTTGACCTCTTCTCTGGGTTGATTCAAAACCTTATAATCTAGATGTAACTTGTCTCAACATATCCATCACAGTTGGATCTACATCTCTCCTTCCACCTCTACCATTTCCTCTTCGATCCATCTTCATGCAAGCCCTGTACAATTGTGGGTCAAAACCTCACTCTGTCATCCCACAACCAATAAATTCAGAATCTCACAAGCTCAAGAACCATGATCTACCTCAAAAGAATTCAAAACTTTCTCTGATACCACTTGGTACAATCACGGAGGGAGAAACCTCAAAGAGATAGGTCCAACCATGAAGCTAGAGTCATACAATGGAAATAATAATTCAAATAACAACAAGGGGTAGAGAAAATTCAAGTTCAATGATTCACATTAACACTAATTCATGGAATTACATCAAATTTCTTAGTAATACACATTCTTACATTCCAAAAATACAAGCTTGACTATAGATTGAATTATAAGAATATCTACAATGGTAACCTTCAAGAGGTAATCTATCTAAGAACTACTAAAATAGAGATCAATTACATCATTATATAAACATTCGCAACCCAGAAAGGTTGGCCAAGATTGATCACATTCTCCAAGGTATGAAAATGTAATACCAAATAAGTCAGGACCCAAATCATAAGGATATTCCTCAAATAGATGAAAATATGATGTGTGATCCAAAAGATGTGTGAGCCACAACCCCATGAACATAGAATGATATGCCAAGAAGGTGTGCAATCCAAGGAAAAGGTTCACGAGATTGGAAAACTCCATCAAGCCATAAAATATGAAGAAGAAACAGATCAAGGTACGAACCCAGACAATGATAAAATACAACATTCAGAACATGCCATGATGTACGCAACTAAAGATAAGCCAAATCGAAGGAATGCCACAAAAAACATAGAGATTGGAAAATAGAAACAATTGAAAACATAAATATTTTTTGTTAATGAAAGATTTCCAAAGAACCCAATAAATTTTTTTTCAAGATCATGTCTAGATTTGAAGATATATAAGTTTTTGTTTTGTAAGTTGTCAAAAAAAATTTATGAATAAGTAGAAGATATATTTCACAAGTCAAATTATGATATTTCTATCAGGATTCAAATATGAATCTTGGTAGCAATATCAAAAATATTTTGAAGTTAATTTTGAAGATCTTAAATGTTCCTAAATGGTCTATAATTTCATGTAACTAGTGTAGCTTATTATAGCTTAATAGAGAATGTCACAAGCTTCCCAACACTTCAAACAATTTATCAATTGAACACCCAGTTCAAATGTTATGGCCTCTGGAAGTTGGGTCTCTTGAAATAGGAGATGTAAAAATGTGTTGAACACATAAATGAGCTATAAAGGGGAGATACATATGTTGATGTGTATTTTGACACATTATAGGGCATCCTAGGTTGGAGATACATGTGCAACACTTTTCAATTGGTTTTTAGCCCATGGTTTTGTAATATTGTTTGACGGTTTCATGTATTGTATCTTCTATAGATTAGGTGCATGAGATAGAGGTTTTTTGTAAGATTTTGATAGCTATTGAGTTACTATAGATCTATAGTTGGTGATACTCCTTTAATAATCTTACTCTGCAAGTATATTGTAATATATTTTTGATTTCTAAATAATATATTGGGCAAATTTTTGGAGTGTTGGATTTTTCTTCAGAAAGGTTTTTCCCCATATAAATTACTTGTGTTGTGGTATGAATGTTATTTATGTTTATTACTATAACTATTGTAAATATCCGAGAAAGTTTTTATATAACCATCCTCTCAAGTTTAGTTTAAAAAAAATTTCAGCAACCTCAATTTCCTTACAAGTGGTATCAGAGCTTGATCACCTTTGAATTCAATTATGGGTTGCTGGGTTTTCTGAACTAATCTAGATTTGTGTGGAAAATTGTATAGAAAATACTTTGTGATCATGTTGCGGGAATTTTTAGATGGAAAATTTCCTAGAGAAAATAGAGGTGGAGAAATTTTATGAAAATAATCTTAAAATGCGTAAGTTAAAGATGTAGGATTTGTTGATAGATTGAGATCTATGGGATTTTTTTGATGAGAATGTCTTGAGACCTAAAAATCCAATTGAGGCTGATAAATATGATGTTATGGACTGTTAAGACAAGGGCCTAATATGATTGTGCCTATAAGACTCCTCTATGATCAATTCCCATGAAGAAAACTCTATAAGTAAATTTTGGAAGAAGCTTAGTGAGATGTATCAAGAAAAATCTTTAGTAAATAAGATTTTCTTGAGGAAGAAACTATATTCCTAGAGAATGGAGGAGAGTGGAAAAACTATAGACTGCCTAGATGAATTCAATATATTGGTGGCTCAATTGGAATTAGTTGGTGTCAAGATAGATGAGGAAGAGAAATATCATATCTTGCTTTGTTCTTTGCCTGATTCACGGGATTCTCTTGTCATGATTGTTGATAGTACTTTTATTTTAAAGACTAAAGATATGTTGGGTTCTTTACTTGCTAAAAATATGAGGAGAAAGTTATATGTCACTGTCAAGAAGGATCTTTTTGTTTGTGGAAGACCTAAAGGAAATAATAATAAGAAGCGTAATAAATCCAAATCCAAGAGAGATCCAAATCTCCTAAAAATTTCAAAGTTATTTGTTCGAATCATAGTAAGTCTAGACACATCCATAAGGATTGTAAAGAAGAAAATAAAAAGAAAGGGAAGAAATTTGATTCTAATTTAAAGTCTGAAAAGGAAGATGATTTTGTGTTCATTGCATCTTTAGCCACTCATTATGTGATGATGAATGGTTAATTGACTCAGGTGAATCTTTCCATATGACCACTAATAAAAATTAGTTTTCTAAATATGGAGAATATGATTCAGGTAAGGTGTACTTGGGTGATAATTTTCATTTAATTATTGATGGTCATGATAAAGTTAGAATTAGGTTTCTTGATGGTAGAATAAGAAGGATTAATGGTATGTTGCATCTTATTGGTCTGAAATGTTGAAATTTTTTATCTATGAGAAAAATAATAGATTGAGGTATGCAAGTAGTCCTTTCTAATGCAGATGAAAAATGTTGGCAAGTGATGTTTTTGGTATTTTATGAGACACTTAATGGTTGTCATTTATGGAACACATCTGATAGTATGATTTTGATGATTCAGTTCTGAAATTGACTAAGTACAAAAATAGATTTACAGAGTACAACAGTATTGTTTTGAAAAATAAAGATCAAGAATAATGTTTGATGATGAGAGAGAATAGAGGAATATACTATGGAGTATGTATGACCTACACCTAAGATCAATTTGGTTTTGGTGATGATTACAAAGAGTTATAATGATTTGAAGACATGTGAGGACAACAAAACAATGTAACAAAGCAGTTGAACAGTTGCGAGGATTAAGGGAGTATGACGTGGACTCCTAGTATGCTAAATTAGATTATGATTATGGATAAACTATAGTTTGGTTATGTAAGAGCACCAAATTTATATTTACTCTTTAAATTATTAATTCTATTTTTTAATAGAGAGCCAACTGGAAGATAATGTATTAGAGAGCCGACTAGATGATGAATATATATATATGGAGAAAATTTTGTAAAGTGAAGATGTAAGATGTGTGTATGGTATATGGATGGATGTGTATGAAAATGAGATGTCTAATGGCAGATGTGACATCAGAGATTGACAAAGATTATTAAAGAGCTTCAAACGGAACTATCTAAGAATTGAAGATTCTGGTTTTGTTCATTACTAAGAACACTTTATAACAGAAGTTTTTTTTTGTAAGATTTGTAAGCTTAGTGTACCCCTAATAGGGTGTTGTATACTTTTAATAGGGTTTTTATTCCTTTAACAATGAAATGTACTATGTAATATTCAGCTCCTAACAGGGATAGGTCTCCTAACAGGGACATTATACTTTAGTGCATGCTTGTGGGTACCATACCCATCAGGGTTTTCCCTTGGCAAGGGTTTCCTCGACAAAAAAATCATGGTGTAATGAGTTGTGTGTTATTTTATTATGTTCTTTTCATTTCAAAAATCATATGGTTTATGTGGAATTGGTATAAGTTTAATTTAAAGTGTTGTAATACCGATTCACCCCCCTCTCAGTATTACTTAATCCTAACAATTGGTATCAGAGCTATTGGCCCTTGAAAAGAAAGTTTAACAACTTAAGGGAGATCAAGATGGATTTAGTAAGTTTGGAAGAAAACTTTGAAGCGGCACTTGAAGACCTTGATAAAACAAAAGAAGAGAATGGTGACTTGAGATTCAATTTAAGAAGAGCTGAGGGATTCATTAAGAAACTGTAAGATCAGCTTGAACTTTCTAGAAATTAGAGACGAGATCTTATGGTTCAGATAAAAGAAGATTTAGACAATGATAATTTAGATCAAATAAAGCAACTTGAACAAGACAATGATACTCTGAAGCTTAATAATGAAGCAATGGCTAAAGAGATTCAAAAAGAAAAGGATGCTAAAACCAAGATTGAAGAAGCTTTGAAGGATGCTAATATTCTTATGGGACAAATGAAGAATGAGCTTGACCATTACAAGAACAAGTATTTAGAATTGGAGAAATATAATCAGATCATAAAAGGTGAACTTTTTGAGACAAAGAAACACATTGAGAGACTTCACATGAGCAGTGCCTTGATTGATGAACAAAGAGACAGACAGAAACCTAAAGGAGATATGACTAGTGTTGGATTAAATGAATTTGAATGTTCTAATATTCAAGAAGAGAAACCTAATGCAAATACTGATGAAGAAAAACCTATTCTTGAAGAACCCAGAGAATAGATCAGACCTTTCCAAGGAATATGTTTTTGTTGTAAAAATTTTGGACACGTGAAGAAAGTTTGCGGAGGTAATGCCCCTTTCAAAAAAAAAATTGGTTATTGTTTTAATTTTCATGCATATGGGCACAAGAAAGTAGAATGCAGGAAACCTGATCAATCTAGATATACACAAGATAACATCAGAGGAAAATCAGCAGTTAAAACCACATGTTACAAATGTAATAACCTTGGGCACATTGTAAAGTATTGTAAGTTACAAGTAAGTTAGAATAGACCTCCTATATTCTACAAATGCAACAATCTAGGGCATATGTTAGTAATAACTGAGAGGGGGGGTGAATCAGTGGCCTCAAAAATTATCCTTTAAACTTTAACCACCAATCAATACACCTTAGATTATTAAGTCCCTATAAGATGCATTTCATGAAATACTTATAATAATTAACTATCTGTTGGTTTATCTTGTCTAACCTTATTCTCCTTGATAACTGATAAGAAATAAAACTATTTACCGATACTCAGTAAATATGTAGAGTATACCAATCAATCCAGAAATGCATATGTGAAATGTAAAACAATAAATTAATAAGCCATACACACATAACACATGGATTTTAATGTGGAAACCCTATTAAGGGAAAAACCACTGGGACTGGTACCCCAAATTTTCACTCTTCTGAAGTGAGCCCTATTAGGAGCCAACCCTATTAAAGGTTACAAACACACTATTAGGTGTGACCTTGTTAGAGTATTTTATACATAGAGGTTGTCACTTAGTATCTGGCATCTATTTTTCTACCATCCTTGAATCAGCCTCCTTGTTAGACTGTCAATAGGCTTTATGAAAATCTTGCTACCATCCTTGAATCAACCTTCTTCTTAGGTTGTCAATAGGATTTATGCAATTTCAATGCTACTTTCATGAATCAACCTTTTTGGCACTCCTTGGGATGTACCTCAATATATAGAAGATGCTTAAGTCCTGCTTTATTAAGAGACTTGATGCTTCAATGGTTAAACTAAAACACTATGACCTATTTCTAATGCAACTTGAATTAGATATTTTCAGATCTATTTAAGTACAATACCTCTCTGATCAATGTATCAATTCAATTCCTTGTGCTCCACACTTTCTGTTGTATGACCCTATGCTTCATTGTTCGTCGGTGTCTACAGAATTCTTTAGCTCTCCTTCAGCTTGATTGATCAGGACTGTATGAAGTTATCCTTCATCAATTTCTCTTCAGCATCTTCTTTCTATTCACTCCCCTTCATGTGTATGTGATTTCTTGCAGAAATGAATTATGCTTGTCTCTTATATAGACATGATATTCCTTAAGTCTTGATTCTTGATTCTTGATTCTTAGCGTAAAAAACAATCCAGCCAATTTGATTTACAGTTTTAACTCCTGGTTTATCTCATAGTTATCTTCTTGCCAACTATACAAATCTTTTTTAAATCAATTCCTTAACTCTGGTTGAATAAAAAAAATAAAACAACCAGTTAAGTCTATCTTTAAGCTCTGCCAGCTAGATATTTTTTTGTTTTCTGAACTCTCTGTTCTGTCGATCATTTCTGCAGTTAGTCGTCGGTGACAACTGCCAGTTCCGTCAATGTGACTCCAGTTAGCTTCAGGATCTCCATCTGTCGGGCATCCTTGGATTTTACTCGTCAGGTATCACTATGATTTTTCTTCATTGGGAAACACTGTCATCTGCTTTTCGGGCATCATTGTGACTTTTTCTTTTCCTTTACCGATTGTGTGCACTCCGTCGGTGTTGTCTGTCACTTAGTGAATACTTGAATTTTATGCATTGCTGAAAGCATAATATCTATTCCATTAGTTCTCTAAATTCTTTGGCATTATTTACATGACCGTATAGATGATATCAAGTTGACATCAATGACAATACAAACCATTAACTGATTTAATGTCTTGCATCATCTTCAATTTAACATTATCAAACATTAAATCAGTTACATGTCATCAGCATATGGTGAAGTTTTGTAGATACAATAGAGTAGACAATGGAAGAGTACAACCTCCTATGAATACAAAGAAGAATGACAGTGAATATGGTAAGAGTCTTGCAGATTACAAAAATGAATTTGAAAATTGTTTCAAGAAAGCAAAAGATAATAGCAGTGGCAAGGTATGGAAATTCAAAGAGTTGAGTGAGATATTGGTTCAAGGAGAGATAGTAGATGCTACTTTATTTTCACCTAATGTGAACACATTGACCTAAATGGCCAATCATGGCCTTAGGGGGAGCATTGGATGAAGATATCATAATATATCCAACCCTTGATTCTAAGGAGTGAGCTCCAGCAAGCTTAGGTATGATATGTGTAGGCATCATAGAACTTATATCTGAGAGCATGACATCGGACGATGCATATTCTGTGGTCGCGGGATTTGTGACTGACTCAACAGTGTACAAAGTTGTGTATTGGGTAATGTGCATTTTACACTTAACAATGAATAAATGACATTTGAGATACCTATTTCTTCACCATTTGAAGAGCAGTGACCTAAGAAAAGTAGAAATCAGAGAGTATCAGACTATCTAACAACTATATTGTGTGATCAATCAAAGTGGGAATTTGGAATTCAGCATGATTAAGGTATTTACATAATCTAATCATACATAAGTTATGGATGCACCTTTGATTTATGATATTGTAGATCGACCTAGATACAAATTCAATAAACATCCATTTAAGTCTTGCGAAGATGAACCTGAAGGAGCATTTTCCCAGACACCCCACAATGTCTTGCATGTAGAGGATATTAGGGCTTACATTTATTGCAAGTATGATATATTGGGTATTGATGAGATTTATACTGAGATGGAATACATGACTGATGATGGTAAAAAGAAGGATGAATTCAAACACATAGACAACCGGAGCATTATGAAAATGTTATATTTGTATGAATTCAGCGAAGATGAATGGTTCAAAATCTTACTTAGCAGAGTTCATGATCAATTCATATGGATAGGAGAGCAACCGAAAAAGATATGTAGTTAGTTGATTCATGATATAACTAGGTTAGACAACACTAGATTTATCCCTATGGTAGAGAAACACATAAAGAATCTATTAGAGATAGAAGGAAGTATACCTGAGGAAATGTATGGAAGACTGGAAATTAGAAAACAACTTGCACATATTGAAGATGAGGCTATAAGAAATCAAGATATTGAGGACATGTTGCCAGTAGTTTTAGTACATGAGAGAGAAAGAATATTGGGAGCACTAAAAACCTTGTTAAGAACCAAAGCAAGATCAATGAAAATTGTGGGAAGGAAATATGAAGAAGTCTTAGAAGAGACTCAAAAGGAATTGAATCAGATACTTATGAGTAATATTCTTGAGAAGACTCCACCTCCTAAACCTACTATGCCTACACCTTTAGAAATTGGAGAGAGCTCTAAGAAAGCTGAAGTAAGTGTTGAGAAGAGCGACGATATCATGCAACTGAATTTCTATGTTTCTGGTGTGCCTGTGACCCTTGACACTTCACTTGATGAGAAAGATCCATTTGAAGGGAACATCAAAAACATAATGGTTGATGAGGAAGAATAGAAATAGGAATAATAGAAAGAGGTAGAATAGAAAGAGGTAGATCAGAAAGAAGAAGAGGAAAGAGTTGAAGTAAAACCTCAAATTGAAAAATATATTCTATTGTTAGAAAGTAAAGACAAATCTGTAAGCACTACTATTGAAAGCATGGATGAGGATGAACTGATGAGACTATCCTTCATCGCATTCTCAAAGGCAAAAGAGAGATCTGAGTAGAAAGGTGACAAAAAGACTAAGGTAATGACTAGGACAATTGATATTGTGAATAAATTTCTTCTAGTACCTATTGTCTTTCAAAGTAAAGATGAAGAAGAGAACCTGAAATTGGCACTAGATGATTTTTATGGTCACTATGAGTCTTTAGTGAAGACTGCTGAAGAGACGGCGGAGAAAATTTATTTAGAAAAGAAGTTGATGGAAGTATGCCAATCTACTTCATGGGACTTTGGAATTTTGAGATCAGCTACATCAAAGGCTAGAAGTTGTGTTACACATGGAAGGATGTTATTCAGTTACTGCATGAACCCTATCAGACACACTCAGAATATTGACATGTAACTGATTGAATGTTTGAAGATGTTAAGTTGATAACCAAAATGCAGAAGGACAATGCAAGATATTAAATCAGTTAATGGATTGTATTTTCATTGATGTCAACTTGATATAATGTAATCGGCTATAATCAAAGTGTCAATTACTTCAGAGGATCAGAGAGATAAATATTATGTTTTTTGTAATACATAAAAGACAAGCATTCATATTGTGACTACAAACACCAAAGGTCAGTGGAACCTAATGGATAGAGAACACTGACAGTTAAGTTACAGTGATGCTTGAGAAAGAAAACCAATGAGCATTATCGATGAACAGAATCACAAGAAAACCCAACGGCCAGAAACATAGTGTAAACTGACGGAGATTCTCGAGGAGAAATGAAGTGTTGACCAACTCTATCAGAGAGTTAAAACCAAAAATAACTAGAGTTCACAAACAACAAAATATCTAGCTAGCAGAGCTAAATATAGATTTAATTGGTAGTTATCATTGTTTTCATTGACAAGATAAGCCAGAGATAAGTGATTTATTTAAAGATGATTTGTCTAGTTGGAAAAAAGATTTAAGTGAGATAAAATAGGATTTTTTATTTAAATCTAATTGGCAAGAATTGTGGATCATGCAAAGATCAAGAAGATCAAGAACCTAACAATGGTGATATCATATCTATTTAAGAGACAACTCAATTCATTATGAATTGGTGAGGGTGAAGAAAAAGAAAAGAGGATGCTAAAGAGAAACTGATGAAGAGAAACTTTATACAGTACTAATCAACAAGCTGAGGAAAGAGCTAAAGAATTTTGTAGACACTGAGAAATAGAGTATAGCATCACTGAGCAAAATCAAACTGGAGCAAAGGTATAAATAGAGTTGTATTGATCAGAATAGTTTGTGAGATTACAATAGATCTGAAAATTTGCAAGTATAAGTTGTATATGTGAATAGATCATACTATTTGAGTTTAACCATTGATTCATAAAGTCTCTTAACTGAGTAGGATTTAAATATCCTTTCTATATTGAGATACATCCAATGGAGTATCAAAAAGTTTGATCATGAAGATAGAATGAGATGCCAGATACCTATTGACAGGCCAAGTGAGTGTTTGAACAAGGATGGTAGCATAGAGATGCCCGATATCAAGTGACAAACTAAACTTTCAAATCCTCTAACAAGGTCACACCTAACAATGTATTTGTAACCTTTAACAGGGTTGGCTCTTCACCGAGCTCACTTCAGAAGAGTGAAAATTTTGGGTTACCGGCCCCAAGTGGATTTTTCCTTAACAGGGTTTCCATGTTAAAAATCCATGTGTCAATTTGTTTATGAGTCATTACGTTAGTGCTTTTCATTATACTTAACTTAATTGGATTGATCGTTATACACTAGATAATTTATTGTCTTTCAGTAAATTGATAGACTGCTAATCGATAAATCTACAGTAGAAGGTTTTACAGAGCATTGTGAGGAGTAGTAATTTGATATAAGTATTTTGAGGCATTCATCTTATAAGAATGAAGATAAATAGAGGTATAATTTTGTGGTAATAAGTTTTAAGGGTTCATTATTTGAATATTTTTGAGGCCACTAATTCACCCNCCCCCCCCCCCCCCCCCCTTAGTTATTACTAGCTAACAATTGGTATCAGAGCTTGTGTGCTTAGAAATGGATTTTAATAGCTCAAGAAAAACATCACAAGATGAACAGACGAGATGTGCCCAAGTTGAATAAAGACAACTTTCCATCATGGTAAAGCAGAATAAAACTGATGACATGTAACTAATTGAATGTTTAAATATGTTAAGTTGATGATCATGAAAGGCATTAAATCACTTAATGTATTGTATTGTCATTGATGTCAACTTGATATAATTTGTATGGTCATGGAAATACTGCTAAAGACTTCAAAGAACCAGAGTTACAGTGTTACCTGATGAGCTAATGCACAACATTATCGACAAGCAGAGTTATAGTGTTTCCTAACAAGAAAAACATAGAGTAACCCGACGGAAAGAATTTCAGTGTTTCCCAATGGAGAAAACAAAGGACAGGGATCCCGATGAGAACTAAAGTCACACCAATGGAACAGTCAGTTATTACCAATGACTAACTGAAGTGTTGATCAACAAAATAGAGAGTTCAAAAAATGACAAAATGCTTAGCTCTCAAGAAGCTAAAGATAGAGTTAACATATACTTATCATTGTTTTAATCATCCAGATAAAGTTGGAGATAAGTAATTGATTTAAATTTGATTTGTCTAGTTGGAAAGAAGATCTCTGTGAGATAAATCAGGAGTTTGCTTTAAATCTATTGGAAATAATTGTGGAACACACAAAGAATCAAGAAAGTCAAGAAAAGGGGAAATCATGTCTATATAGAGACAAACTCAATTCATTACAAATTGTGTGGGGTGAACAAGAGAAGAGGAAAGATGCTAAATACAATCTGAAGGAGAAGAAAGTCTTCATTCATTCCTGATCAACAAGTTGAGGAAAGAGCTAGATTCTGCAGACATCGACAAACAGTGAGACAAGCGTCATAGAGAAGAACAATGTGGAGCAAAGGTATAAGTGATTATATTGATCAAAGAGGTAATGGACTTACAATAGATCTTAAAATCTACAATTGAGTTGTATGTATGAACAGATCATTAGTATTTTAGTTTAATCATTGAAGAATATAAACCTCTTAACCAAGAAGGACTTAAAAGTATTTTAAAATTGAGATACATCCCAAGGAGTATCAAAAAATTTGATCACAAAAGTAGCATTGGATATGCCTGATACCTATTGAAAGGCCAAGTGAGTTTTTGATCAAGGATGGTAGCATTAGATGCCAGATACTAGTTGACAAACTATTTATAAATCCTCTAACAAGGTCACACCTCATAGTGTGTTTGTAGCCTTTAACAGGGTTGGCTCTTAACAAGGCTCACTTCAGAAGAGTAAAAATTTGGGGTACCGGTCCTAGTGGTTTTTCCCTTAACAGGGTTTCCACATTAAAAATCCATGTGTTATGTGTGTATGATTCATTTCTTTACTATTTTGTATCTTACATAGTTAATTTTGGATTGAGCGGTATACTCTACATATTTACTGTGTTTCAGTAAATAGATGACTGCTTATCGGTAATCATACAGAAGAGAGATTAGCAAAGAAATCCGACAAGTAGAAAATTGATATAAGTATTTCATGGCATTCATCTTGTAGGATAGAAGATAACTTGAGACATAATTTGTGGTTATATGTTTAAAGGGTTGATTTAAGGATTAATTTTGAGGCCATTGATTCACCCCCCCCCCCCCTAGT
>MU224932.1:3331665-3343479 GCA_018584345.1 Thuja plicata
CCCCCCCCCCCCCCCCCCCCCTCTTAGTTATTACTAACAATTATTGCAAAGGACATGGCAACTCTGAACAACATGATGGGCAGTTTTGATACCTCCTCACAATTTGTAATGGAGATGGAAAGAGAGATTACAAGGACTCTTTTTAAGTTGAATGTATTGGATATAGAGAAAGGGAGAGTAATGACAATATTTGGTTTGTTGAAGAGCCTAATCACTCCTAAGCTATCAATTCTTAAAGCTCATCTATTTGACATGGAGAAGACTGTAGAATCATTGAAAAACTCTATGCCAACAAACTTAAAAGTAGCAAAGACATCATCCTATGCACTGAATGGACTAATTCATGTTAGTTAGTAACCTGTAGAGTCATGGAATGCAGAAGTGAAGATATCGGAAGATTCCTTTCAAGATATTCTGAAACTGGTGAGCAAGCACTAATCCTACATTTTTGTAAATTTTGGACGCACCTTTGTCATTGTTGTCAAAGGGGGAGATGAGAGAATAAAAATGAGTAAAGAAGAGAAAAAAAAAAGACGGTTTTGTGTTGGAACACTTAGTCATTTTTTGATAAGTGTTGCCATCAATGACAAAGGGAGAGATTGTTGGAAAGTGATGTTTTTGGTATGTTATGAGACACTTAATGGTTGTTATTTATTTAAACACATCTGATAGTATGATTGAGATAAGTACAGTTTTGATGATTCAATTCTGAAATTGACTAAGTACAGAAACAAATTTACAGAGTACAACAGTATTTTTTTGGATAGCGAAGATGGAGTACGATGTTTGATGATGAGTGAACTTAGAGGAAGATACTATGGAGTATGTATGACCTACACCTAAGATCGATTTGGTTTTGGTGATGATTACAAAGAGTTAGAATGATTTGAAGACATGCGAGGACAACATAACAACATAACAGAGCAGTTGAATAGTCGCGAGGATTAAGGGAGTATGACGTGGACTCCTAGCATGCTAAGTTGGATTATGATTATGGATAAAATATTTTTTGGTTATGTAAGAGTTTCGACTTCATATTTAGTCTTTGCATTATTAATTTTATTTTGTAATAGAAAGTCGACTGGAAGATAATGTATTAGAGAGCCGACTAGATGATGAAAAAGATATATATATGGAGAATATTTTGTAAATCAAAGATGTAAGATGTATGTATGGTATATGGATGGATATGTATGTGAATGAGATGTCTAGTGGAAGATGTGAGATCAGAGATTGATAGAGATTATTAAAGAGCTTCAACTGGAACTATCTAAGCATTGAAGATGTTGGTTTTGTTCATTACTGAGAACACTTTGTAACAGAAGTTTTTGTTGTAAGAGCTATAAGCTTAGTGTACCCCTAACAGGGTGTTGTATACCTTTAACAGGGTTGCTATTCCTTTAACAAGGAAATGTATTGTGTAATATTCAACTCCTAACAGGGCTAGGTCTCCTAACAGGGACATTATACTTTAGTGTATGCTTGTGAGTACCATCCCCACCGGGGTTTTCCCTTGGCCAGGGTTTCCGCAACAACAAATCATGGTGTAAGGAGTTGTGTGTTATTTGCTTATGTTCTTTTCATTTCAGCAATCATATGGTTTATGTGGAATTGGTTTAAGTTTAATTTAAAGTGGTGTAATACTGATTCACCCCCCTCTCAGTATTACTTAATCCTAACACAAAACTGGTGAGAGGTGCTATGATTATTTCTAGAGGTGTTAGAATTGACATATTAATAAGATGGATATATACACTGCTGAGTGTAATATTACTTTTGTGAAGACTGAATCTATTGATATTTCATTGGAAAAGGTGAGGGGTTCACCTTCGATGGATGGTCATGGGTTTTGGGTACCTAAGATTTATTTTTATTCAAAATTAAAGTTTCATGTAGATAAGACTCCTCCTTCATTAGGGTATTCCCTCCTTCATGTCCATCCCCCCACCCCGTGCAAGAGTGGGAGGCCCATCCAACCCCTGCCTAAATTCGCTATCTTATCTTCCTATCAGAGCTAGAGATGGGTGACTTGTTATTCTCAAATTCCTTCTGGTTTCCGATTAGAAATTAGTTGTTTCTCAATCCTTATACCTTTCTTTATATCATGGGGCCCTATGAGTAAACAACTCTCTAGCTCGTTGCTTGTCCTTCCATAATTTAACCACTCTATTGTTATGACACCATAAACTTGATCAAAATGGAGAGAAGGGTCTAATGATCTTGAAAAATAAAAACCTTATTGAATATTTCAATGATTGTAGTCTTGATTTTGATGTCTATGAGCATTTCATTTATGGTTCAAACAAAATCATGTTTGATTTTACTTCAGTTCTCATAAATCTTGTGGTGTGTTGGATCTTATTCATGCCATGTTGATTTGTTTGGTCATGTAGATGTTCCTTTCATAGGTAAATCCACATATTATATATCATCTATTGATTATTATATAGTAGAAGGATGTGAGTATATTTTCTAAAGAGTAAATCTAAATTTTTCAACCGTTTAAAGAATTTAAAAGAAATGGTTAAATTGTAGAATAGAAATAAAATAAAATATTTGAGAACTGACAATGACAGTAAATTTTTCTCCAATGATTTTGATAGATTATGGAAAGATTGTGTCATTCATACACAAAAGACAACTGTGTATTCTCTAAAGTAGAATGGTGTTGCAAAAAGAATGAATAGGATGTTGATGGAAAATAGTAGGAGTATGCTAAGTGTTGATAGTCTACAACAAAATATTTGGGTTGAAGTTGTTGTCACTACTGACTACCTGATAAAAAGTCTTCTTCATTAGCTCTCATTGATAAAACACCTACGAAGGCATGGTCGACTCATAAACCTTCATTGATACATATTATAGTTTTTGGCTACAAGGCATATGCATATGTGTCAAAGGAGAAGCAAAAAAAGTTGGAGAAAAAAGTTGTGAAATGTATACTCATTAAATACAATTATGGTGTGAAAGGATACAAGCTTTGGGACCCTATTGTACATAAGGTGATACATAGTAGAAGTGTTATTTTTAGAGAATATAACCCTCTTGTTATATTACATCTTGAAAAAACCAAAAAGATGTGATTAAAATTTCTTCTACACCTAAGAAATTTGAATCAAAAACCCTAGATAGACAAGAAGTTGAGGAGAGTTCATCTAGCTCTAAATCTTTAGAACCTCCAACTTAGCTTGTTCGATGGTCTACGAGGTATAGACAAGGACTTGAAATGTATTCAATTGATGATTGGAGATGTATTTTCACTTTGAATACTAGTATGGATGAACCCAAATTTGTACAAGAGGCAATAGGTATGAATGATGCAAAATCGTGGAAAATCGCTATAAATGAAAAAATGACAGCTTTGAAAAAGAATGAAACATGGGATCGTGTACCATTGCTGGAAGGAAAAAAATATGTTCGTTGCAAATGGATGTTCAAGAAAAAGATTGGTTTGGATGAAGGTATTGAGAAGTATTAAAAAAGGTTGGTTACAGAAAGATACTCTCATGTTGAGGGTTTTGATTATGGTGAGATATTTTCTCCTATTACAAAATTAGATCCATTAGATTTTTTTCTTTTTATTGTTGCTACTTAAAATTGAGAGGTTAAGAAAATGAATGTGAAAAATACTTTCCTTCATGGTGATTTAGAGGAGGATATTTATATGACACGACAAGAGCACTATGTGGTAAAAGGTAAAAGTAATTTGGTGTGGAGTTTTCCTTAGTGCTCAATGATCCAGTATGGAATTTTCACAAAGAAAAGGTAGAAGATATCATGGAACAATATACTGAAATAAAGGAATACAAACTTAGCCAAATATAGAAAAGAGAATCTTTAATTTGTTGAGAAGACGCTTAATAATTTTTTGTTCAAGTGGCACAAAACATAGATGTATAATAAAGTGGAAATTATTAAGAGCCTCATTTTCTTTCAGTGAATCTAAAGCTATAACACATGGAGAATGTCTTCAAGAAGAAGACATAAGAATGAGTTAGTTATTACTCTAGTGTTTTATCTTTTTTTAGGTATAAAGGTATTCTGGAATATTCATACTAACTCATCGCCAACTGTCATTCCTCTAATATCACCCACCTACCATTATAGCCAAACCGAGGATGTTCCTCCCTCTTCAATTTGAAATGAATTTTTGATGCTCATAGTGTTACAATGGTGATCAAGGCTAATTGCACCCTTGGTCTCCTTGGTTGTTCAATGCAGTGATCGGGTTTGTGACATTGCTTAACCACCTCTTGTGCTTCTATATGTCTAGTGGTTGTATCGGACATTAAAAGGTCAATCTTTTGGTGCAACGACAACTGCTAGTTGTAACAAGTGGTATCATAACTTGGTCACAGGTTCAAATCCCTCGCTTGTACTGGTGGGATTGTTACAATGGTGAGCAAGGTTGATTGCGCCCTTGGTCTCATTGGTTGTTCAGCGCAGTGCTCGGGTTTGTGACATGGCTTAACTGCCTCATGTGCTTCTATATGTCTAGTGGTTGTACCGAGCATTAACAAGTCGATATTTGATGCAATGGCAACCGCTAGTTGTAACACATAGCCTATAAAGGGCATTCTCATCCATTGTGAAACATTCAAAAGTTATTGAGACTTGGAATACTGAAATTGAACTTGAGTAAATTTATGTATTTTTCATGGTTTTTGTTACAAGTTTATTAAAAACTTATATGTTTTGTGAAGTTTAGCACTTTTCAAAGCCAGTGATTTAAATATTGTTGTGAATTTTGCCCATTTTGTGATCTTGCTGATTGGAATCTTGTGGAAATATCAAAATTTTGTAATTCCTCTTGGCATGTCCACTTTATTTTTGCAAATTGATTGATTTTATCAAAGATAGCATTATTTGTATGTAGATGAGCAAGTTTTTTGGTGAAGTACATATACTTTTCTTTCTAATTGCTTTGTCTTTTAGAATACATGTGTCGAATATCTAACAAACTTAGACTAGTTTTTCACTTTAACCTTGAATGTTTTAAATTTTATTTGAAATATAGTCAAAAGACTAAGGATCTTTAATTTATGAATGATTTGTTGATGAAAAAATTAAAAATTTCTAATGACTTGATGGTTATGGTTTATATCTAGAAATTGTAAACTGTGAATTCATTATTTGAAAATTTGAAAATAGTATAAACCTTTGCCATATCATCTTGAAATCAATTTGCATGATCATTTAGTAAACTTGCAAAAAGGTTAAGAACCAAATAACCCCTTATAAAACAATACATACAAAGATCCTTGAATAAAATAAGTACGTATAGTTCTGATAACTTGAGACTTAGGATTGTAAGTTCTTCTAAATTTACTATATCTTTCAAGAGAGGATTTTTTGTAGAAATATATATGTATTCACATGTGCTTAAAGAGACATCCACACTTATTTTTACTCACAGACTTTAGAAGATGTGATTTCAATGCTCTTAGTTGAAGAAAAGAGAGTAACTATAGGAGATTCGGGAGGAGATACTCAAAAAGAGATTGCAATTAAACTCAAAGAAAATGATGGGAAAAAGAACTCCAGGTAAGAACAATATTGAGCATTATTATTATAATAAAACATGTCATGCTACAATTAATTATAAAATTGACCTCAAAGGGAAAGAAAGAATCGATAAATATAGTTGTTGTTGAGGAACCATCAGATGTTGAATGTGATGATGACATCATTGAAGATGAAAAACATGTTCTATTTGAAGATGCCAACACTTTGAAGACATGTAAGGATACAATATGCTCAATAGTTTGAGTGTGCATGTGGATTAAATAAGTTATAGCTCGTTAGGGTTATGAAATGTACATATGAGGATTGGTGTCCAATAGTTCAGAGGGTAATATGAAATTGAGAAGTTCAACATTATACATTTACGAGGGTAATGAGATACTTAATGTGAAAATGGTGTCCAATGATGTTGGGCACTTGGATGATAGCTAGATGACTATACTTGTAATGGGGGAGCATCGTGAAGAAGTCTCATTGGTTTGAGAACTATTTTCAAATGACAGCTTCTACATAATGCATTGTTTTACTTTTTGTTGTAAGTCATTTTTTACTTTGTAGAGACATGTTATGATATCATCAAAGTTCAGTTATTCCTTTAAGGAGGAGTGTTAGAGTAAGGTATAAATGAATTTCATTCATGATGAACATGAAAATAATTAATTGTAGACATGTCCTAGTTTTTTATTGTTATGTTCATTTTATTGTCAATCATCACAAAATTTGTTGTTAATGGTTTGAGTTTTCTATCAGTCATATTTAGTTTGCAAACAATTTTTTTCACAAAATTATAGCATTACTATTGAGGTTATTATATCTATTTATATGTATTGCCAAATGAATAAATAAGGCAAGAGTAATTTAACTATTTCTTCCATTTTGCTCTCTGTTGGTTTTCATTAGCTACTTAGCTACTCCTGCTAAGTCAATTGTTTCTAAATCCACATAATGTACAAGCTTTCACTAGTTTAAAAAGAGTTAAAATCAATTGCGCATAAGCTCTTAAGGATAGAAAAATTGACAACTTAGTTCTATTTGAAATTGAGAAGTTTTTTCATAGTTAATTGTTTCTACATAAGTTTCCAAGTAAGAATAGGGAACTTTATTGTAAAGCTCCATTTGAAAATAAATTAAAAATTTTGAAAACAAATGATCATAATGAAATTGCTCTTTAAATAATTATAGAAATTCTATAAGCAACCCCTGCTACACTCTCAGTTGTAGTTTCCAATTTCACACAATGTGCAAGTCTTCACTGGCCAAAAAAGAGATATAAATTGTGCACAAACTCCTTTGTTATCATAGGAAACTTAAATGCCAATTTCAAGAGAGGAATATTTTTTTTTTGAATGGTGCTCGAGAGCAAGAAAACCAACCATGGAGGTCATTAGGGCGGTTCTGTAGATTAGGGTGTTGGTTATGCACAGGAATATTTGCAGCAAAAAAGTCAGAATGCAGGGAAGTAAACAGAGGAGCAGGAAGGCGGCAAGGAACCCGATGATGGGGACCCACGGGGTGGTGGGGTACCCATTGAACCGGGGGGGAGTCTACACCATGTGGCTTAGGTACTCCCAATGGAGAAAAGGAAAAATCTATGGAGGATAAGGAAAATCTGGTGAAAGGCGCAATATCTGTGGGAGGTCTTCTCTTTTTGGAACAAAGCTAAATGGAAAGTCCACCTTCCCACAAGTTGACAATATTTATGATCCTTCCTCTGGTAAGTTTTCCATTTAAGTCCCTGATCCTGTTATAGATCATACGATTTCTTCTATGGTGCTATCTTTGGTTGGAAAATTTATGGGTCCAAGACCCAATATTGATGTGGTGAGGGCCTTTGCTAAAAAAAAATGACAGTTGAAGGGACAGATGGAAATTGTGGTTATGCCAAAAGGGTACTTCTCCTTTTCATTTTCTAATGAGGAATATTTGTCAAATGTGCTATGTGGGGGGCCATAGGTTATTAGGAAATCATCGTTAGCTCTTCATAAATGGTCCCCAAATCTGGATCTAAATGATTCCATTTTTTCCTCTGCTCTTGTTTGGGTTCGGCTCTTTGGTCTGCCATTGGAATATTGGAATGAAGATGTATTTAAGGGTATGGCTAGCTCCTTTGGTGATTTTTTTTTCTATTGACCATATGACAGCCTCTAAGTATAGACTATTCTATGCAAGAATATGTGTTTTTGTTGGGTAATTTACAAACCTTCCTTTGTCTGTCAAAATTGTCTCAAAGTTGGGGAAATGGACGCAACCGGTGGAGTTTGAGACCCTGTTGTTTGCCTATTTATCTACAAAAAGGTGGGTCATTGGGCTAAAAAGTGTCCCCAAAGGGTTAATAAGGAGAAGGGTTCCAAAAAAGTGTTGGGTCCTAAACCTTATGACTAGAAGAAATTTTGGAAAGAGAAGAAAGTCTCAGATGCTCAAGAAGCTAATGTACTTGGGGTGGGTAATAATAAAGATGAAGCCATTGCCCCCCCCCCCCCCTCCCCCCCCCCCAAGATGGAGACCTAGATAGGAACCTAGTGGAAGATCATCATGATCCCCTTCCCCCAAAGACTCTTTGCCTATAGAATTTTTGGTTATTGGGGAGGCTAGTTTTCAGAGGGATGATTTTGATCCTCCTCCTTTGGAGGAAGGTGAGATTTGTGATACTGTGGGATCCCCAAAAAGGGAGAGTCTTGAACAAAGTGTGCCATGAAGGGTGGTAGACTCACAACAAGAGGATGAGAAGAGTCACCGTATGAATGGAATAGAGGATTATCAACCATGTATTATTTTGGGGTCCGATTGCTCTCTGAACTCCTTAGAAACTGAAAAGCAAGAATGCGTGAAATCTACTTTTCCTAAACTAGATGGAGATGGTTTATGCTAGGGGGATAGCATAATGGAAAGCAATGAAAATCAAGTCATTATGGAGAATGGTTTAGATGGAAAGGTCTGTTGGACGAAAGTGGACAATAAGAAAGTGAAGAAGGGAGGGGATTGTAGGCATCCTTCCTCTTCCTCTGGAAAAAAAGGTGGGGAGGGCCTGGATTCGTCCTCCTCCACCTAGTGTGGGGTAACTAAGAGAAATAGAGTTAAGGCGAATGTTGGCACTCCAAAAGGATCTACGAGTAGACCAACTAAGAAATGGGTCAGAGAGAAGGAGAGAAAACAAAATATTGCAGATGGTAAATAGTTAACCAGCCACGAAGTTTGTTCCCCATCTAAAAAATGAAGATAATCTCATGGAATATTTGAGGGCTTAATGGCTCTCACAAGCAGGATGTTCTTAGGAATATTGCTAGAGATCATAAACTGGACATTATTCTGATTTAGGAAACTAAGATGTCAAGTGACAAATTTGAAAAGATTAAAGTTTTCAAAAATTGTGGAGTTTTTGGCAGTAGTTCGGAAGGAGCTTCTGGTGGGACAGCTCCGTTTTGGAATCTTAACCACATTAAGGGAGAGTTGATGAGTGCTAAAGATAATATTGTCAATATCAGGTTTCATCATATCAGAGATGGATTCACCTGGATCCTATCTAATATATATGCCCACAATACTAGGAGTGCGAGAGCCATATTTTGGAACAGGTTGGCTCCTTGCAAGAAAGATTTTCTTATAAATAGTTGGCTTATCATGGGAGATTTCAACA
The DNA here is from genome assembly GCA_018584345.1 of Thuja plicata. Taxonomy (NCBI): domain Eukaryota; kingdom Viridiplantae; phylum Streptophyta; class Pinopsida; order Cupressales; family Cupressaceae; genus Thuja; species Thuja plicata. The sequence continues at coordinate 3,340,823 of MU224932.1, forward strand.
CCCCTCTTGAAGATAGTGAAAATTTTGGATGATCCCAAATCCAAATGGACAGAAGGCTAGATCTTATGGATTTCATCAATAATCAGGCCTTAATGGATGTTGATCTCCAGGGAGCGACCTACACTTGGATCAATAGAAGAGTCAAGAATGAGTTGATTCGTGTGCGCTTGGATCGGGCTCTGATATTGCATGACTGGCTGATAAAGTACCTTTGCTCTCTCTCTGTTATTTCTAGAATTGGCTCTAACCACTTTCCTATTTCCTTTGCTACTGATCTGATTAGTGGTAAGAGAAATTTCCCCTCTACATTCGAGAAAATGTGGCTATTCCACCCTAATTTGGAAGAAAGTATTAAGGTTTGGTGGAATATAGACATTGATGGGACTATTATGTTCAAAGTGGCAAAAAAATTAAGATGTGTTAAGGATAGGGCTAGGAAGTGGAACAAGGAGGTCTTTGGGGACATCTTTGCTTCTAAGGTGGCTATTCAGCTAGATCTTAAAGACATTCAAGAAAAAAATCAAATTGATGGTTATAGTACGGATATTATGGCTAAGGACAAAGAGACCTTGGTTAAATACCGTGATGTTATTGCTAAGGAAGAGGTGTTCTGGAAGCAGTGATCCCATGCCCTGTGGCTCTCTGCAGGTGATAAAAACACAAGGTTTTTCCATATAATTTCCCTTAAGCATAAAGCGGCTAAGAAAATATCCCACATTTCTTCTGATAGAGGAAGGATGGAGAAAGAGCAGAATATCATACAAGAGACGGTGAGTTTCTTCTCTTCCTTGTTGTGTGCTGACACCAATCTTAAAGTGGAGGATCAGAACTTTTTTCTTTCAACGATCCCCTCCATTTTGACTGAAGGCCATAATAAGTTTCTTTTTTCCATCCCTTCAATCAAGGAGATTAAGGTTGTTTTCTTTTCTTTTGAAGGAGAGAAAGCCCCTAGCCCTGACGGTTTCCCTATGTTTTCCTTCCAAAAATTTTGGCACATTGTTGAAAAGGATGTTTCTGATGCGGTCAAGGAGTTTTTTGTTTCTAAATTTTCTTATTGAAGGAGATCAATTCTACTTTCATTGTTCTCATCCCTAAAAATCTAAGAGTTAATTCTATGGATAGCTTCAGACCGATCAGTCTTTGTAATTCTTTCAAAAAAAAATTCTAAAGTGTTGACTTCTAGGATCCTTTCGCTGTTGCCTCAACTCATTTCTCCGCAGCAAAAAAATGGCTTTGTTCTTGGGAGACAGATCCTGGATCCTATTATCACATTCCATGAAAATATTCACTCTTTGGCGTGCTTGAAGAATCATGGGTTCCTTATGAAGCTGGATCTTTCAAAAGTATATGACCGGGTTGATTGGTCATTTAATTTCAAAGTCCTTCATGAAGTTGGAATTGGAGTGGAGGTATTGCAGTTAATTATACAGCTCATTTCCACATCTTCCTCTGCTATCATTGTGAATGGTACCCCATCTACGTTCTTTAGGCCTTCTAGAGGCCTAAGGCATGGAGATTTGATCTCTCCTATTTTATTTTCCATCATGGATGAATGCCTTGGTATATTTGTGCAGAGAATGGTCCATCAGGGTGACATCCAGGGCTTCAAACCTTCCTCTTCCTCATTGACTTGCTCTTATGAACAATTTGTGGATGACACTATTACGATGGGATCTTCTATAGTGAAAGAAGCTAGAAAGATGAAAGAATCCCTTAACACTTATAGCTGAGACACTGGTCAACTCATTAATTGGAACAAGAGTTCCCTTTTTTCATACACTCTTGTTGAGAGACAAAGAAAGATATCTAATATTATGGCGTGCTCGATTGGTAATCTTCCATCATCTTATATGGGGCTCCTGCTTGGTCTGAAACCGCCAGATTCCTTCTAGAATTTCTTGATAGACAGGTTTAACATGAAACTTGTTGGATGGAAGGGTTCTTTGTCGAGTCAAGCTGGTAAAATTCAGGTGTTGAAGTCCTCTCTTCGGGATTTGTCAGTGTATGCCCTTAGCCTCTTCAAAATCTCTTCAAATTTTGCAAATATCATTGAGAGCATCCATAAACGTTTCCTTTTGTCAGGGGTGGAAGAGAAGAAATGTCTTTCGCTTATTGCTTGGGATAGTGTGTGCAAACCAAAAAATATGGGAGGCTTGGGCATCAGGAGTGTATCGTCTTAAAATGGAAGCACTTCCATGTTAAGAGCATTTATCCCTCCTTAGGGGATGTAGTTGATCTCAATTACATCATCCCCCTATTTCTGCATCATCTCCCCCTGATCTGCTCCTCCTTATACCACTTTCGGGACTGTTTTCTACATTCTAGGTTGCAGGACTCTGTTTCTGGGATGCAGGGATAGGGTCGACCTTCTGGGACTGGGTTGACCTCGACCTTTCCCTAGGATAGGGTCGACCTCAACCCTATCCTAGGACAGGGCCGACCTCAACCCTGTCCCAGGGTCCCAAACCCAGAATCCCGTAGATTCCCGGATGTCGGTCTTTGCAAAAAGTTCTCTCCCACTTCCAGGTCGGTTGTTTCGGGTTCTGAATTGGTTGATTCCTAAATTATATTTAATATAGGTCCTCTCCTAGGGGTAAAGGCTTAAATGATGATTTAATTATCCTATGTAGGCCTCCTTAGAAGATTGTGCCCTAATT
>MU224932.1:3344407-3377209 GCA_018584345.1 Thuja plicata
ATCTTCCCTTAATCACAATCACAAATAACAATAAACCATAATTTTCTCCTTTACATTTTGGTAACATAATATTCACATCAACATTAATCAATATCTATCCATAACCATAACAACCACGATTATTATTTTTTTATGTTACAAGGAGTATAAGGATCTTTAACAAAGCCCTTTTGGCTAAACAAATCTGGAGAATTTTTGGTGACTCAAGAGAGTGGAACCAGATTTCAAGATGCATATATTTAGCTCATTACTCTTCATTAGATGATTTTATTAAATCTCCTATGGTTGTGAATGACTCTCATCTATGGAACAATATCCAAAAGGTTAAGGAGATTATGGTTTGTGGTCTTAGATGGAGGTGGGGAATGGCAAAAGTATCTTGTTCTAGGAAGACAGATGGATCTTGGATCGTCCTCTTTGCAATCATCCTGATTTTGCTCCCTTTATGGATACCTGCAAGGCCTCCTTTGGTTTGTTAGTTGGTGAGTATTGGAAGGATCAAAACTGGGTTGATCTGACAGTCATTGATCCTTCCTTGGCTCCTCTATAGGCCTCGCTCAATGCTTGGACGGTTAGGAATGAGTCTCAGGATTTGATTATATGGTCAGGAAATCCTTGTGGAAGCTTATTTGTCTCCTTTGTCGTCTCCCTTTTTTCTAGTCATTCTTTCACCTCTCCCTTTTGGGCTAAACCTTGGGTGAAGTTTCCTATTCCCAAGATTAATATCTTTTTCTGGATTTTTCTTCAAAATAAAATCTTAACTACTGACAATCTCTGTAAAAGAGGATTTACTATCCCTAACATATGTTATTTGGGCTTGGAAGTGGAGAAGATTGCTCCCCATATTTATTACATTGTTCTTTCTATAGGAAGGTTTGATCTTGAATCTTTCATAAATGGAATCTTTGTTGGATCTTCCCTGACTCTATCCAAGATTATCCAAGATTTATTTTCTCAATGGATTTGTCCCTCTTCAAATCATGTGATCGGAGCTCTTTGAAGTATCACTACGCCCCACCTGATCTGGGGGCTCTGGAAAGAAAGAAACAACAGGATTTTTAGAGATTATGCCTCCCCCTCTCCTGTGCTTGCAGAGAAAGTTATCAGGACTATTTACGAAAACATTAATCTTCTTCAATCTGAGTTGAAAGATAAACCTTATTTTCCTTGTAAGGATGATGATTTAATAATTGCTAGGGATTGGAACCATACCATAGATATCTCTAAAGGTATGGGCAAAGCCAAGAAGACCAGAGAAGGTTTGGTTTAGCCTTCCTCTGAGTGGCTGGGTGAAAATTAACTTTGATGGGGCGGCCAAAGGGAATCCTAGGTCGGCTGGGTGTGGGGAAGTGATAAGAGACGATAATGGCGATGTTATTTATGTGGTGGTGCTTCCCTTGGGATCTTAGTCTAACCACTTAGCAGAAGCCATGGAAGCCTATCAAACTCTAAAAATTGTGAGGTGTCTTAACTGCAAGAATTTGTGGATCTAAGGGGATTCTAACAATATCATAAAGTGCTTAAAAGGGGAACATAAGGCATCTTGGTCTATTGATCAAACCATCCAAGACTCTAGGACTATTATTAAAACCTTTGAAAAGTATTACCTAGCACACTCATATCGCAAGACCAATAAGTGGCGGATTGTCTCGACAACATTGGGGTCCAATTACAAGACATAACAATTTGGGAAGGAGAAAATAATATGAATAATGATATTTTTGAATCTTTAGATATGATAGATTTAATGGCACTATTGCGAAGATTACCAGTAATGATGGAAATAACATATATTAACTTTGGAATCAATACGAAGGGTGGTGTCTATCCAATAGGGCAGAGTTTCATAATTACCATTGACGTCACGTTTTGTGGGCAAATTTTGGTGTTATTTCCTAGATTTCCATTTTTGCCTCTACCAGTATCACTTTGAATCAGTGTTTTTGGGTGCTGCTACTTTGAAGATGGGAGGAGATTTCAAAAGAATTGACCCTGTGACCTGTGAAGATTGGAAAAACAAAGAGGAGATTTGGTACAGGCTAACCAAAGGCGGTGTTACCCTGTATCTTGAAAAGTTGCACGGGTATGACAAGAAGGTTACCAGAATTTTGGTCTAGGACTGGAATAATGGCTCCATCATCCTGTTTGGTAAGGATATTGTTCTTGACGAGAAGCTCATTTCTGAAATCTTTGGCTTACCCTTGAAAGTAATGAAGTTTTTTAAGGATGAGAAGGTCTCGAACAAGGATGTGATTAGATTCCCTAAGATAGAGAAGGAAAGAGAGGCGTTGGTGAAAGGTAACAACACTTTCTGTGATCCCAAGCAAATTAAGCCTTCGTGGAGGGAAGTCTTAAAACCGATCATGGAATATTTTACTGTTGATGGTAGATATTCTAGGGTCCATGATCATCATTTTGTTTTGCTAAATCATTTTAGGCACAAAAATCTGGTGTCTTTTCCAAATTTTTACTCTCTTCCCTTAGTGCTAGCATCAAGAGCCACAAGAAGAACCCCAGCAACAAGATTCTTCACCAAGGGCTTATTTTATTAATTTATGAGCACTTTAGGGCTAAGGCTTCAGAAACCCCTAGTAAGCAAATCCAGGTTGTGGAGGTGGAAGGTAAGGAGGATTCTGAAAGGTTTGAGAGAGGGTGGGAAACTGACTCTGAGGGGGATGTTGAGGAAATTCCTAGTCCTCTTAAGACCTCCCTCAAGAAGAAAGTTGCAGGGACTCCTAAGTCCATTATGTTTGATGATGGCGAGGGAATGCAGACTAATGAGAGTGTGGAGAAGGACATTTCTCCTTCTTTAACAGTTGATAAGAAGAAATTATGTGAGGTTGATGGTTGTCACCTCTCATGCTAGCAAAACTGCTAAGAAAGAGAAAAATGTCACCAAGGATGATGAGGAAGGGTTTGTTGAGCCTAAACCCTTGGAAAAGAAGAGGAAGATTGGCACTAAGAATGTTGGGGAAACCAGTAAGGGTGAGCCTACTGAGGCGGGTATTACTACTCTACTCACTGTGAATCCCATCTCCCCTATTTCTTATTCGGGCAGAGCTTTTGAAGAGGACATTCCTATTCTGCTGGGTGGTGTGGAGGAGTTTGTTGCGGATGGGGAAAATACTAAGGAAGGGGTGGAGTTTATGGATCTAAAAAATCATAGCGTTGATGCATCCATTGGTGTCCTACAGATTGCCAAAGAAGGTGCCTTGGACTTTTACAAGATCATAAAATGTGTCTTCCATGAAGTGAAAGATATCAAAACCAAGCAAAGGGCTTTCACCAACAAGCTGGAATCTTTGGAGACACTTGGTGAAGGATAGTTCCTTTTCTGAGAATGTTAAAGATCTCACCAAAGCAGTGAGCGATGTTGAAGCCATGACTACGGAATTTGATAAAAAAAATTGAGGACTTTGATTCTAGAATTTCTAGACTTGAGTCCTCCTTGAAGAAAATTGGTGAGCAGAGCTTTAACATTCTCAAGGCCTCCGCTCAGCATCTTAAAACCCTTGTGGGGAAGCTTGAGCAGATAAATCAAGAGAAGGCCATTGTGGACGTGGAAGGGGACAAGGTTGCTGGCCCTGAAGAGGTTTTTGGTCTAGGGAAGCGTACTCGTGCTAGCACAAGGAAGAAAGCACTCAAGATTAACAAAAGACATTGAAGACCTAAAGAGTGTTGCTAAAGGATGGACCATCTAGAGCTGGAAGTTGTTGAGCTTCTCAAAAAATTTGTTTATCTGTTGCTGGTTTGTGTTGTATTGGTTTTTTCTCTGTTTGTGCCAACTTTTCTTGTTGGTGGTTGTAAGTCTCAACTTGGTTTTTTTGCTGAGCCTTAATGCTTATTTTAATGCAATGAAGTTGTAAAGAGCTTTGAGTCCTTTCAAAACCTGCTTTTATCCTAATAAAAAACATAGGAAACTTAAAAACTAAGTTTTGTTTGAAATTGAGAAGTTTTTAAAAGTGGGCGTCAGTTTTCAAGTAAAGAATAGAAAACTTATTGTTAGGTTTCATTTGAAAATGATATTTTTTGAGGAAAAAAAGTATATATCCAGTTTAATTAAGCTAAATTTTATATATATATATATATTATGGATCATAAAAATCTAATGTATGTTAATTTTTTTCTCTTCTTTTGAATAGTTTACTTGATATTCCAAACTCATTTAATTTTCAATTTTATAACTTTGGTATCATCATTTACAAATACAAAAGCCACAAATTTATTTTATAACACACTCAACATCTTAGTTTGAATAGGTTTTAACATCCTTTGAAACCCAAGTTAATAATCGCAACTGAAGATGTATATCTCTCATTATGCCCTTCGGCTGCTATCCTGTTCCACAATGCCCCATCCAAAGTTTTTCAAAAATAATCTTATGGACCATGAAAAACACTGCATGTATATTGAATTTTTCTTTGTTCTTTTGGATAATTACTTGATAGTTCAAACTCATTTAATTATTTCACATTATAGATTTGATAATATTGTGTATACTTGCAAAAACTGCAAATGAAGAGTATATAACTTCATGTTCCGTGTGGTGTTTAAATTTAAAAAGTTAGAATGTTCTCATGGAAAATTAAAATTGTGGAAAAAGAATAATATAGAAAAAACTGACAGGTGACTTCATATATTTATTTCCCTCCTTTACTTGCCACTAAAATTTCTCTTTTTCCTTTATCACCAATTTTCCCTTCCAAATTTCATGTATTATACAATTTTATAGCATTACCGTGTTCCATAATTTCCCTTTCCGAATTCAATTTCAGCTAGCCTTACGGATGAAATCGAGAAAGGAAAAAAGCATTACAAAATTCAAGCAAATATTTGATCACTGCACTAAACCAATATTTGTTAAGGCAATTGAAAAAGTGATTTTTATTAAGATAAAAACTTGCCAGTCCTACTTACTAGCAGGACTTCCAGTGACAATCGTCTCCAGACAGTGGCGAAGAAAATAAATGACGAATTATAAAATACAAAGAAGAAAGACGGATGCCACTCTACTTTTAAAGTTCTAACAATAAAATAGGTATTCTCCTCAGAATTGTGTTGTTGACACTTCCTCAGAAATTTCACATGACAATTTCTGGCTTAAGGATGTTAGATTTGATTTCCTTGTGAGGAAGCACTACACCTCCATTGCTATAAACTTCATCAGAAATATGCACATCTTCCCCTAACACAGTCATGTTCTCCACTCTAGCCCATTTCCCAACGGTTGAATGCCACCCAATGATGCTTTGTGAGACACATGCATGTTTTTTTATTCTAACCGCCCTCATAATTGTGCAATGAGACAACCTCACTCCTGCCTCAATCACACAACCTGGTCCAATTGCAACGTCTGGCCCAATCAAACATCCTTCACCAACCCGAGCACTCTCATCTATAAGAACATTTCCAATAATGTGAACACCATGTGACAATTGCTCAGGAAAGTTCCTTCTAAGAGATTCCAAGTAAAGTGTCAGACCTGTAACATAATCCTTGGGCTGCCCTATATCCATCCAGAAACCAGGCAAAACCATGGCATAAAGCTGCTGATCACTTGCAATACTAGGGAAAACTTCTTTTTCAATAGAGGTTGGTTTCAGCTCAATCCTATCCAGTACAGTGGGATTTAGAAGGTAAATCCCAGCATTAATTTTATTTCCAACAAAGATCTTGGGCTTCTCCACAAATCTCTCTACTTGACCAGTTTCTTCATCTAGCAAAACAACACCATACTTTGAAGGCTCGTCAACCTAGGACAGAGAAATAAAAAGTATTCATCATGTCAGGCTTATAATGCAAAAACCTCTTAATCAAATAAACCCTTTTGATCACTATGTCAGATAGTCACAACCAAGAACCGATGTCTGTAATTGTGCCAGAAAAATAATAAAAACTCGTACATAGTGCTTGAAGATCGTCCAAAGTTATTTAAAAAAAAAGCACCCAGATCGTCCAAAGTTATTTTAAAAAAAAGCACCCAGAATACATGCCATACAATTCCACGAGGTTCACTTGCATCTTACAAACAGAGCATTAATAGTAATTACTAATTATCAATACTTCCTAATAACTTTGATAGGATAATCCAAGATTCGTGTGAAATACCTTGGTGACCATAATTGTGGCCTCTCCTCCATGGTTCCTGTGAAATTCAACCATCTGCTTCAGAGGAAATTCACAGATGACATCACTGTTCAGTACAAAGAAGGGTTCACCAGACTCATCTATCAACTTGTCTCTGGCAAGGGCCAGAGGCCCAGCAGTGCCCATTGGTTCAAACTCCTGAGAGCATGATATCTTAATGCAAAGCTTGGCTTCAAACTCCTTCAGAAAATTCAGCATTATCTGCAATGTGGTTGTACAAAAACCATCTTCAGATGTTTTCCCTCTTATAGACAAACAAGATTTGTACATTTATATAGCAAAAACTAGAACCACAAATATCCTCTGAGAGAGTACACAGAACCCAACATTAAAATCTTTATTTGGTAAAAAATATAAAAATATAAATAAAACTAAAAATACAGAATATAACTTGTTATTAAAATCTCCAGCTTGCAAAATATATTTAGAACCATAAAATGTGCCCAACACGCTGTAGGCTACTGACAAAGTGGACCCACCCCACTGGCATGCTTCCCTAATAATAAAGCTATATGATAGCAAACAGCAAATAAAGGAAACACCTCGGCAAAGCTGATAAAAAAAACAAATGTTGATCTAAGATTGTTGGTCCATTCCCATGCATAAAAATTGGCAGGTCAGTTAAAAGTTAACGAGGGAAAAATTATAAAATACAAAGTTATAAAAAATCATCTGGCCAAATCTAAACAAAATAAATGAAATATGAAAAAACCATTATTAATAATATTCATGTGAAGTCCTTGGGGGTTGCATAATCCAGTTCAAGTCAATCTATAATTCAATGGATTATATCTAAGGTAATCCTATATTTGCAAATCTTTAAAAAGGCATCGGAGCCAAACAAAATTCCAAAATATAAAATATCATAAAATGGAAGAAAGAATTCAATTACATGGTCATTTAAAAAATAAATCAACAAGATTTTATAATCCTTTTTAAAAAAAACCTTGGTTATAATTCAAAAGAAAAACAAAATTCATAGTACTAGGTTAAAAAATGAGTCACGCCACAAGAGATTAAGGTTAGCTTTACTACTTGAGCGATCTCTAGAGAAGGTTGTCGCTTATCCATCTTAATGCGGACCACACTACATTCACAAATAGAAGAAATAGAAAGAATTAAGGGTTTAAAGCAAGGCATTACGATGGACCAGATTAGAGAATGAGAAACTTTGCAAATTCATAACACAAAAGAACACAATCACAGATAATGTAGAACCATAAATTCATTTCATATTGCAAAGAATGAGATAGAGATCTTGCACTCCAATGTAAACATCAGATGCCCAGAGACTACACTCAATCACAAGAAGAAGCTCACAAATAGGAAAGAACCTCTTGTAGCAAGGAAAAGGATGTGTGGGGACTCCGATGCTAATATAAAATGTTTTCGAGATTTTTTCAACAATAGCAAGAGAACTAGTACAAAAATCTACAAAGAAATGTCAAGAATGCTATCAATCTTGTTCATAGAGCCCCACAAAATGAGTAAGATCCTTATATTTGTAGCTTACCCTAAAAATGAAGGACAATCTATGGACATAAATGTAGAATGAGATACAATGGATGAGATTTTAACAGCATGCTACCCAGCATTATCGCACATACTTGCGTTTGGATACATTAAGGAAGGGTGGTCCGTGTCATCATTTCTTTTATGATTTTTCCTTGACTTGGTGAATCACATGAGAGGCACTATAGTTGAGGTTCAAAATGACTCAAGCCACATAATGAAAAGCTTAGGCCAACTCCACTACTTGAGAAACCTCCTAAAAATATAGACTCTTTTCTAACCTATTTTATTGCTAGCCCACACTAACATTCACAAGGAAAAGGAATAGGAGGTAAGATGACATGTCCCCCTTGTCTAATAATCTATGTTATTGAATCAAATCGCCTATTTTCTATTTCCCACATCTCCTCTCAACCAATTTTCTATGTGTATTCTTCCTCTTCTTTCCTCATGTGTCTGTATAAAGTCCTTCAAGTCTTTGAGTTTGAAGGCACGCGTAGTCTTCTAAGTGTTTGTCAGCTGTAGGAATTTCAAAGTTCCTCATCTAGGCATGCCTACTCATCTCGACATGCCTTTCCTCCAAACTTTTATTTTCCTGTATGCCTATCGAAGTGTCAAACTTATCCATCCAAGCATACCTCACATCCCCTGCCTTCATTCCCTTCTCCTGTCGAGCTATCGCAAAGTTCAATTTTGTCACCCCTTCCCTCCTGACCCCACTCTTTTCCCTTGCCTTGTCAAAGTTTCAGACTTGTCCTTATTGTCATCCATCTTACCTAAACTCCAATCTTAAAATTGTGGTAAGAGTCATTTAGTATCTCCAACTCACAAACTCTAACACACCCACCCTCTTTCACTGTTCACCTCACCTGCTCCCTACATGACTAGAACTCGCTACAAGCATGTGTGTCAAGCATCTAGATATGTGGACAAAAACCCACACATTTGCAGGAACTTGAAGGACGAAAGCCCTTTGCAACGCACATGTTAGAGGATGAAACCCTTTTGGCCTAAAGGAACAATCTCACTCAGAGGTTATGTTTGCACTTTCACAGTGGTGGAAGCCAACAATATTGCATTTGCATGACAGTGTAATTGTAAGCATTGGTGTTTCAGTTTGCTATAGCTGTTGTAGAAACGTCTTGTAAGATTTTACAATCTAGTTTGATATAATAAATGATCTCCAATCTGGGTTATCATTAAGTACTGTATCCTTAGTTTGTTGTTGCAACTATGCAACCATGAGTTCTATTATTAGTGCAATTGTTGTACTTGAGCCTATTAATGCTGTTGTAGTAGTGTATACCAATGTACTCTAAGCCATTTAACATATAAGAATCTCTGCAATTGATTTTCATTTTACACTACAGTGAACCCGATCTAATATCTTACTTAATGTTTGGTGAAATGTGACAAAAAAATGGATTTTATGAGTAAATGTAAAAGAATTCTGTGTTATTGCCAAACCTTGTTACAACAAATAAATTCGAACTCTGTTTGTTGGGTTTTTGGTATTAAATTATTAATGAGTAAAACATGTGCAAACTAGGGCTTTGTAAGATTGGGTAGATATTTAAATATGCAATCTTCACTAGTGAATCCAACCTTTAATATTAGGGTTTAATACTTAATATCATTGCGTAAAGGTCAAAGCCGAAAGGAAAAATTTTGGGTTATTCTGAGGGTTTTGGTAAAATATTTAAATCAAAATTTTATTTACCCTAATTTATCTGCCTAGGACTTTACAATGATTTTCCTGCTAGCCTGTAAATTTTGGGATCATTCTTCAAGATTCTAATGTATGGTGGAACAAACTCTTTAGGATCCCATAGTGACAAGAATAAAGGTGATGATGACAAGCAAAGAAAAATGGTTGAATCTGTTGATAGAACCTTCAGACCCACTTTCCTCCGTAGAGAAAAGAAAGATTTGAAGGTAGCTTTATCATTTAAAAAAATATGTAGAATTATCTTTCCAAACTTCTGGAAGTGGATAAGAACAGAAAGTACAACCAAACAGGGGAAGCAATACAAAGGGATCAAGAATCTAGAGAAAAATAAGCAGCCAGAGCGTGCAACCAAATCCAGTTCTGACTGAAACATCTTGAGATGAGGGAAGTCAAAAGGGTTAAGGTCCTAAGGAGGAGATCAGTGAGCGTGAAAAAGAAAAATGTTCTTGTAGGAAGAACAATTGAAATCAAAGCCTCAAAAAGGCATCAAACACACTACAAGTTTAGACTCTTGGGCAGTCAATGCTTAGAAACAAATTTCATTATAAAGCACCTCCAAGTCATGAGCAGAATAAGAACTCTCATGTTGCAAGGAAGGAAGATGATACCAAAAATGAGCCCAAAAGAAAGAAAAGTTGATTCTCATGCAAAGAATCTTGGGAACCAAGCCATAGATGTTGAAGCAAAGAAGAAATGGACTCAGAGGAAGTATTGGAGGAATTTGATAAAGAGCCTTAAAAACAGATGAAGGGACCTGAGCCTGTGATGAATGTACTCTGGCATAATCTGCTTGAGGAAGAAAAAGAAAAGAAAGTGGAAATAGAGATTCAATAAAGTTACACGAGCAAAGAGAATCCACATTCAATGCTGTAGGTAAAGATTCCTTATTAAATATTTGTGTTTTCTAATGATCTCTCACCTAAAGATAATGTTTGCTATAATGAAGTTAATGAAAATTTAGCAGTGCAAGAAATTGGTCATCATAATAAGTGCTCTAAGCATGGGAAAAGTATTAAGAAAACCAATTGCAGTGAAGGATACATAAATAGAGAATTGGCTAAACACAAAGGAGTGGGATCTTGGTAGTTGGGACCTTCCCACGATTCATCTTGGCAAAAGATGCAACTCTCTAATGTCACACGGGTTGTCAGCAATAACAATCAAGAATATGTATTCTTTGCCCAAGATCTTTTATGAGTATATAATGGGAAAATAGAAGATCATGGCAGTGGATGATCTTATTGAGTTTGATCAAGCCAATTTTACTTGTCCTTGGAGGCCTTATTCAATTGAAGAGAATGCCTATGCATTTGCTAATACAAGTGTACCCAAATGGTAGTTGAAACTTAAAAGATAGCCATAATGCAAGTAGTTTAGAAGTTTTTTGATGGATTTGATTTCAGTGTGCCTAATAGATTTAGTATACCCTGCACCTAGATAAGCCGGCACACAATGTGGCCATGGATGAGCACAAAGTATGTAATCCAATGTTCATTATGGGAATTGAAATGTGTATGGGTATACATTGGTTGCATTCCATGGGTAGTTGTCTACAAAATCAACAATTCAGATCTGGAGGAAGAGATTGGGTGCTTGGAGGGCCCCTAATGGAACAATGGGAGTAGACATGAAAAAATGACTTCTTGCAGAGGACAAGTGCTTAAGGAACTAGTCGCTTAGTGAGGGATAGCATGCATACCATCTCATTTGTGATAGGCAAAACCATCTCTATTTTGATATTCCAGTGTCTCCAAATCAGCACAGTATGGTATAATATGCTCCCGAGATCATCATCAGATAGAGTAAGCTACAATCAGATTTTTGTTGGAAGACAGAATGCACAACTTTCAAATGCCTAGTTGGTCACATTGGGTTCTTGGTCATACCATTCAATGTGATTAATAATCGAACTACTTTCTAATTCAAGGCAAATCAGATATTCAACATTTAGACAAGACAATTTGTTTTGGTATAATTTTATGACACGTTGAAAAGTGAAGTTCTGAGGAAGCACCTAGATCTCATCACTGCGATTCTGGAGCAACAGGCTCTATTTGTTTTAAAAAAAATGTGAGTTTGATTACACAAATGTTTTATGCTCAGGCCATGCTATTATTACTCTAAGCATGCAAATGAATCAGGAGAGAACTCAATTTTTCTAGTTTGGGCTTCTCTGCTTCCCTAACTCTAATGAGAAGATCCATGAGATTATGCAGCCATGATAATAGGGTTATTATGGGATTTTCAAGTACATTAACACCCTTGAACAGCATGACAAAGAGAGGAGCTATTGCAAGGATGAAGAGAATGCAAAAAGTATTTTTACCAACATGAGAAGGTAATCAGCTCATGACACATTTTCCTTTTCAAATTTCTTGCATCCACGTGTGGTAGGATGTATTGCTTCAGGAGAAGGGAACATGAGAAGGTAATCAGCTCATGACACATATTTTCCTTGTCAAATTTCTTGCATCCACGTGTGGTAGGATGTATTGCTTCAGGAGAAGGTGTGGAGGCCATGCTGATGCAAAGATGGAGCTCCATTAAAGTTGAGGGCATGAGGTCAAAAAATTCAGATGTTCTATTTATGGTAGGGAAATTATGTATTTGGTAATTGATTGTTTGTAGCAGGTTTTTGAGTCTCGCAACTTTACTAATGTAAATGAAATCTATCAGTTAATTGCAAACAAAGGTTTTGAGGTGTTTTGGAGTTACATACAAAATTGCGAGTATCTTAAAAGGGGACAAACTTATATACTCTCACAAATTCTTTATTTTCTAAAACTACCTTGGCAAGAAGTTGAATGATAAGTAGGAGATATTTTCCACAGCAAGTCAAATTGTGATATTACTATCAGGATTCAACTGTGTAGTTTTTTGAGTCAAACTCATTGACCCATGTTTCATGAGTAGTGGTTCACATGAACCCATCTCTCACGAGAATGAATGGAACACTTAGCACTCATTGCATCTAGGTGATGCTCACAGAGGTGAAGCGTCGAGACTTTCCGGGAGGTCACCCATCCTAGTACTACTCCAATCACTCAAGATGAGTGGGAGCTGGAGTAGTACAGCTTAGATGAGTGGGAGCTGGAGTAGTACTGGGATCAGCTTAGATGAGTGGGAGCTGGAGTAGTACCGGGATGGGTGACCTCCCGGGAAGTCCTGGCGTTTCACCTTTGTGAGCATCACCTAGATGCAATGAGTGCTAAGTGTTCCATTCATTCTCGTGAGAGATGGGTTCATGTGAACCACTTCTCATTGAACATGGGTCAATGAGTTTGACTCAAAAAACTACAAAGTTGAATCCTGATAGTAATATCACAAGAAGTTGAGTGTTTGGATATTCTTGATCAGCTTCAAAAGCTAGACAGGTTTTGGAAATCCGAATTCCCCTCCAACAAGATGAACATTGATGAGATATTTAAGGGGGTTGTATAGTTGGATTTCACCAACTATACATGATAAGGAAAAATGTTGTCTGCGAGAAACATGAGCCCAGAGCTAATATTACTGTGGTTTCCAACCACAAATCTACTGTTCTCAATCTTTCTCGCTCCATCCATGATTTCTTTGCAGTCACTGAAAGGTTTTCGACACATGATGGAGGAGATTTCAGGCCATTACCATTTCTAATGCAGTCCCAGCCAGTGAAAGGTGGTTCCCAGCCTTTACTTCCTTGGTTTTGAGTAAAGAAACTCAATTTTGAAACCAAGCCGCTCTGTTCCTACCAATCATTTTTGTAATTTCATGCTTTGGGTTAATAATGTCTTCCATGAGTAGTTACAACTCTGTAGGTCCGAGGAAAATCTCTTTGCTTGATGTTACGTGTAGAAGATCTCAAATATTAAGATCCCTAAGTGCAAATATTCTAGACTGCCCATTGCTGTTTGGAAAGGAATTATGAGCAGCTTATAAATGTTACAATCGTATTCCATCTTGCACAATGCTGCTTTGGGAGAAATTTCAAGCAACCTATGCTTGTTCCCGCAATTTTCCAAGCCCCAAACAATCTGATCCACACCAATTGTCCAAAGGTAGAGCTTGTGGTATCATGGTAAGAATCTTTGTGTGATGGTGGAAAATACGATAGGTAAACTAGGTTGAGAATCCCCTTTTCCAATCACATTAGAATACAAAGCCACCAAAAGACGAAAATGATTACCTAACTCTTTAACCAAGAGAGTCAATTCAGTATTTATGCTCTTGGGGCTTCTATTCTATTGCTGCTGAGAAATGAGAGATTGAGAAGCTAGAGTTTTTAGGCTTAAAACTGAAAATGACTGAAGCAGATAATCAGAAACTGCAAACTGGGTACAGAAATGAACTTGGGAGAAATACTCTGTACCTGTGATCTGAATTTGAGTTATTTCTGACAAGACTAAGCCAACTTGGTCGCCTGGCTCCCAAGGCTAAGCAGTTTGACAAAATTCTGGATCTGAGCTTCCAGAGGCTAGGTCTAAGTCTGTGTTCAATTTGAGCTATTTCTAGAGGGACTGGGGCACCCTATGGCCCGTATAGGATCAGCCCCTATAGATGCTGCTCCAGTTATAACTCCTGTAGCATTTCCAATTTTTGCTCTTGTAACTGCCCATAGAATAGTAGGGCGCCTGTAGGTTTGCCAGATTGTGCACCTGTTGATTGTCGAGATCAAGACCCAATTTCTATTGATGATCCATTTCCAGATTCTGTTGATTTAGCAGTCAATCCAACAGCAACAGCTTATCCAGTCTTAAAGTTTGGCTCAAACAATATTATTCCTCAGAGGTCTGTAAGGTCCTTGCTCTAAGGATTAGCGCGCCCTAGGCGACCTGTTCCCTGTAGCTGAGGCTGAAATTTGAGATCTGGGTCTGCGTCGGTGTCGAAAGTTGATTTCTTCTGCCAGAATCAGATCTGGACCTGTATCTAAACCTGCAACACAAAAAATGGTGTGTGGGGCTATATAGGGGTTTGCCTTAGTCAAACCCTTGTTTCAGTGATTTCCACCTCCACAAGTAGTCGATATCAAAATAGGAATTGTGTGTGCTCTTGAATCTTAAGTGTGTCTAAGATTGCTATGAGCTAAAATGCATAAAAGGTAACCTAGAGATCTACTCAAGTGTGTTAGAGTAAAACCCTAAATGATATTGAAAATGAAAGTATATGAATCACATAAATGGAGATAACAAAATTCAGATCTGAAGCTTGTATGTAGAAATATGAGAATAACATGAAATCATACCACACCCAAAGGGAAAGGTACAAGCCAATTATCAATCAGTATCCTCCAAAATCTCTTGAAGCTTCCATGTTGATGATGAAAAATGGATTTGGATCTTGATGCTTGCTGATTTTCCTTGATTTGCAGATATTCACCTCATAAAATGTCTTCAAATTGCAGAGCTAATCCTTTACAATTATTTTCACGTCTCAAATAAGATGGGATAACTTGCCTTTATACACTTCTCAAGCGTTTTGGGGTGCAAAACTTGGAGCAAGCTGATGCGGGTTTAAAGCTCCCGCTTGAACAAGCTAACTGTTGCACGGTTCAAATTTGAGGTGGAATTGGCAGGAGCTAGGCGCCCAAGTCAGCCCACTCCCTCCAATACTGGCCTAAATTTAAACAGGAGGCCCAAAATGTTGAGAGATTAATTTGAATGGGAAATTGAGTTGCGATGTCGAGATAAAAAATGGAAGGCCGCACGTGGTAAAATATGGCCTATGTAACCAAGTGGTGATTGAGTGGACGAAATAATTAAAGGGCACACCTATAATTAAGGGCACATATAGGGTTTTGATGAAATTGAATCAGGAGAGGATTCATATTTCAAATTAATTATTAAATAAATGCATAATGAAGTCCTATAATGCATAATAAAACGAAACATACTGAAATGAGCTCTAGGAGAGCATGGAATTGGACACCCTAGCAAAGGTGTACAATTTACAATGCCACACTATGGTAGACAAGGTAATTTTTATTATAACAGTCAAGGAGAGATTAGCATAATTTTGAGCTTGCCTCAATCACAGTTCAAGGAAAAGAAAATAGGGTCTCAAAGCATCTTTTATATTAAGGAAATTGCTGACACAATACAATGGCACCTCAAGGACGTCAATGATTTTGACGGGAGATGTTCGAATTCAGATTCAATTTCCAAAGAATACAAACTTGGTATAAGAGGAAGAAGTGATGCTCATATTTTGCAACTATGTTGCAAAATAAATATGACTAAGACTGCTGCCCACATTATGTCCAGCCTTGGATTTGCTGTCATCATCAATCCTAGCTATTACATTACATCATTTGCAATCACACAAGTGCTATCAAATATGAGATTGAGTAGCAAATGCCATCCAGATATCCAAAATTAAGAGGAAATTGTTTTGGACACACCCACCCCATTGAGGAAGTTATAAACACCACACGATCTCAAACAGGACTTCAAATGAATACCAGAGTAATGCAGCATAAGTGTGGTGAAGTAACTCCACATGTAGATACTTGTGCAAGGAATCCCAAACAAAAATGTGGAGATGAACACAAGTGCCAACCTTGGGTCTTGTGGGAGTTTGTGGATATTTTCGTTCATCATGTCAAACAAAGAGGCATATGGAGGTTGGTTCCTGTTGATGGGTGAATATGACCGCACCAACAACAGAATAAAATACCAAGGTATCTTATCCTCTCTTGAGCAAAATCCCGTGTATGCTAAGATTGTGAAAGATCATATAGGTGACTCCAAGGTTCTTTTCTGTTAGGTCTTGACTTGTGGATAAGCTCAATGGTTGATGTGATATGTTGGTATCACAAAGGGACTTACGTTTGAATCGTTCTTCACTTCTTCTGCAATGTTGACTGGAACTTCTTCATGGGACATTGCAATCTCGTGATGCTTCTTCTTCAAACAGACACAACTAAAATGAATTGAAATTAAAAGGGAGAGGGTTAGAAGGATCTAAATCTACTCCTAAGGGCAATGATATCAATGGATAGTGCTCTAGTGGACAAATTCCAAAATAACCAGGTTCTGCTTCGCCAATATTAACTACAACTACACAAGAATCAATGCAATCTTCTAAGGGTTATGCAAAGGATTTTCATATCACAATGAACACCATCATAACGAACAATGCACATGTAATGATAGAAGTTAAGCATCCATAAAAAAGGGGCTCAAGCTAACTTTACACGACAGCTTACAATCAGCAAACTACCAAAAGTATGAGTCATGGAAATTCATCAAACACTTTTACATTCTCCATTGAAATCAAAGCACTTTATCTAACAAATCTACTCTAAGTGAGGGAACAAAGAGAACATGCAAGCACCAAAATATATCAAGTAATCACCATGAAACCAACAATGAAAACTTTATTAACTTGGTAGCCCTCAGCAACAATCTCAAAGTTTCGTCCTTTAAAAATGAGAAGTGAGCCCTTTATATAGGTCTCAGATTACAATGAGTGGTCGGGATTGAAATGAAACCAACAGCCCATATCTTGCCACCTCAGCCCTAATTAGGGTTAGGGCAAAGAGAGAATCTACAATTAATAAGAGGGTCCACACGGACCAATCAGAAGAAAGCCACTCTCTTAGTGGGGGTAATAAATGCCCATTACGTAAGCCCATGCAACTGGAGAGTGGGGTGAAATAAATGCTCATTGCGCATAAAATGCTCTATCTTGAATAGATTATTCTCGATTCCCTTCCTTAAATGTAGTGAATTTTGACTAGGAGAACTTTGATTAGTTAGTGGAGATGGTTGGGCGCCACCTTAGCATGCTAGGTGCCATGTAGGCTCAGGTCTTTTCTAATTGCATCATTTTGCAAACTAGATCCCACTTTGATTACTTCTTTTGAAATTATCTCCCTTTGATCATTTCCTTCCTTCCATGTACCTGCTCAGGAATTCATCTTCTTGAGATAGATTGGACCTTCTGACTTTTGATCTTGGGTTTCCAGAGGAAATTCAAGATGTACTTGAACTTTGATCTTTGAAGTCCCGAACCTTGAATGCCTTGAACTGGATCACTTGAAAACTAGAACTGGAATTTTGGGACTTGAATGTCTTCCTTGAACATCTAGAATGGGAATTTTTCCTCCTCTTTCTTCCTAAAAGCTCGGGCCTTTTCTTTGTAGAAACTCTTTCTCTCTTCAAATTTCACACCTTCCTCTTCTTATGCTTGAAATTCACTTTGTCACGCTTTTCTTTTATTTTCCAAGAATTCCCTTTTTGGCATTTATCTTCATCAACATTTCTCAACCCATGGGCGCACACTTGAAGAGGGTGAAATTTGAGATCTAGAGAGGGATTTCCATACTTGCCAAATTCCATTTATTCCTTGCAATTTCTTCCTTGAGTGTACATGAGCTAGGAGGAGAAATTTTCCAACACAACCATTTTTTCAACTTTCCATGTTCTCTTCAACTTGGGCGCATATTAGACATGGAGGAGAAATTTTCCAACACTTGGCCATTTTTCATCTTTCCTTGTTCTCTTAAGCACATTTTGGCCCTTATGGAGGATTTCTTCAACTCGAGGAAATTCCTTGACTTGGTGGAATTTGATCTCCTTTCCTTTTTTGGATGTTTTTCAAAGACATTCTTCAAAACTTAACCATTTTTCTGATGTTTTTCATGCCTTTCCACTTTTGGATATTTCAAGGATGTTTCTAGACTTAACCATTTTCTGATTGACTGCCTTGCTTGCTCATTCTTCTGGATATAGAATTGGATACCCTTTTGTTTCTTTATCGGCCAAAGCTCACTTGTTGCCAAAATAGACTGCCAAAAATAGACTTACTAAAAATAGTAAGTTGTTCCAAAGTCAAAATAAGGTCAATATGAGATGCAGTGAAATTTACTAAAATTAGAAACTTCCAAAAATAGTAAGTTCATCAAACAACTCAAAATTTCACTGGCCTTTTGAAAGATTTTTCCTTTCCATACTTGGCCAAAAAAAATATTTTTCATGCCATTTGAATGCTTGGGCGCACTTTTGGGGTGGAGGAGGATTTTGTCACCTGGGCGCAATTCCTTAGGTATGATGGAATTTTCCATGAGTTAACATAACATTTTTGTCATCTTCATAACTATTTTGATCCATACTTGACCATTTCCCTCACGCTTTCAATTTTGGCCATTCTCAAGGATGTCATGGAATTTTCGTAACTTAGTCATTTTGCTCATTCTTTTGTTCCTCGGATCAACGCTTAACCAACACTTAGCCATTTTCTTGCACTGCCTTCTCCCTTTGGTCCAGACTTAGTCACTTTTCACATTGCTTTCATTAACTTAGCCATTTTCTTTGGCCTCGTGGAATTTATGCCTATGGCCACATATGGGACATGGTGCAAGATTTTGTACTTTGAGCACAATTCCATGCTACCCCTGGATTGGCGCTCATGGGCGCATCTAAAGGCTGAGTAGTGGATTTTTCACTTTGGGCAGAATTCCTTTGCTCTAGTGGATTTGCACTCTTGGGCACATCTAAGGCTGAGTAGTGGATTTTTCACTTTGGGCAGAATTCCTTGGCTCTAGTGATTTGCACTCTTGAGCGCATTTTATGCCCAAGTGAAGAATTTCATGTGTTGGGCACCAATTCTTGAGTGTGGAGGATTTCTTCCTTTGGGCGCAAATCCATGCCTGTGGTGGATTTTGTTCATGACTTAGTCATTTTTTCAACTTTCCTTGCATATAAAATATAACATTTAAGTATAAGTCAAGTTATATTTTATATAAATACAGTATACTATTAGGATGTTTGAGAGTGGTTACTGTTAGGATGTTTGAGAGTGGTTTCAAATCTCCAAGAGTTATAATGGAGATTCTAGATTTTAGAAGATCCCAAAAAAGTTCAGGCTCAACCAAATTTTAGTATTCAGTATACTTCCACTAGTGTTCTTTTCCACGGCTGTTTTTCCAAGATTTCTAATAAATTTGATACTTAAAAAAGGATTTCGAAGAATTTTCACATCTTTTCCTGTGGATTAGAATCAGGAATCTTCACACCTTTCCATGCTTTTTCAATGCTTTTTCCACCTTTTGATGCTTCAGACTTAGTCATTTTCGCTCATTCTTGTGGAGATGGATGCTTTTCCGATTGTCACGTCAGATTTGGAACTAGATGCCTTTTTTATTTTTCCTCTTTTAGATGCTTTTTCAGTACTTTTTCACTTTTCCTCAAGAGTTGCCTTTTCAGGAGATGCTTTTTCAGGAGATGTTTTTTCAGACAGTAAATTTTTTACCAACTACCAAACTTGTTCAACTTTCCAGATATAGAACTAGAAACACTTTTTCGTCTTCCTCAACCACTGCTCATCTAACCTACCAAAAATAGACTTACTATAAATAGTAAGTTTGTTTAAATGCACAATTAGGGCAAATTGGGACATGTGAAACTTACTAAAAAATAGCCATTGCTAAAAATAGTAAGTGCTTCCAAACTCAAAATAAGGCCATTCCGAGACGTAGTGAGACTTACTAAAAATAGAAATTTCCAAAAATAGCAAGTACATCAAAATGCTCAAAATTTCACTAGCATCTTCTCTAAGAGTTCAATTCCTTCTCACACTTGACCTAATTCATTGACAATTACACAGTTTCATTTTAGGAAACAAAGGTGGACAACACTTTTCTTCTAGACTTAGCCAATTTCACCAATTTTCATTTGAAACACGAGGAACTTTAGGGTACCAAGCCAAGAACTACCAAGAATAGAAGCCCAAAAGACAAGGTCTACAACAAAAAGAGGTGGTCTCCATTTGCAATGGGGCGATGTGTGAAAAAGGTCACAACAGTTCCCTTCACGATTTGAACCAAGTCAAAGGTAGTGAAATTCAGGATGTGGAGCCATCACAACACAGCTAGTTCAAGGAATAGAAAGTAGGGTCTCAAAGCATCTTTTATGTTAAGGAAATTGTTGACACAATACAAAGGCACCTCAAGGACGTCAATGATTTTGATGGGAGATGTTCACATTCAAATTCAATTTCCCAAGAATAAAATCTTGGTATAAGATGAAGAAGTGTTGCCAAAAAACATGACTAAGACTACTGCCCACATTATGTCCAGCCTTGGATTTGCTATCATCATCATTCCTAGCTACTACATTATATCATTTGCAACCACACAGGTGCTGTCAAATATGAGATTGAGTAAAGGATGTCATCTAATTATCCAAAATTAAGAAGAAATTGTTTTGGAGACACCCACCCTGTTGAGGAAGTTATAAGCGCCACAAGATCTCAAGCAAGACTTCAAATGAATAGTAGAGTAATGCACCATAAGTGTGGTGAAGTAAATCCACATGTCAATACTTGTGCAAGGAATCCCCAGCAAAAATGTGGAGATGAACACAAGTGCCAGCCTTGGATCTTGTGGAGGTTTGTGGATATTTTCGTTCATCGTGTCAAAAAAGGAGGCATATGGAGGTTGGTTTCCTTCGCGATTTGAACCAAGTCAAAGGTGGCGACATTTGGGATGTGGAGCCATCACAAGTCAGCTAGTTCACGTGGAGAATCTACTTGCTAAATCAATGTTACGGACCAAATTGTCTATTTTCTATTTCCCACATCTCACCTAGTCCAATTTTATACGTGTGTTCTTCCTCTTTTTTCCCCTTGTGTGTATATAACACCCCTGAAGTCTTCGAGTTTGAAGGCATGCCTAGTCTTCTAAGTGTTTGTCAAACATCAAAGTTTCAAAGCTCCTCATCCAAGCATGCCTTTCCATCTAAGTCTAACCTTTCCTTGGTCCTAATTGAACTTTCAAACCTATATGTCTTGACATGCCTTTCCTCCCAACTCTGCTTTTCCTTTTTGCCTATCTAAGTGTCAGACTTATCAATCCAAGCATACCTCACATCCATTCTCCACCCCCATTCCCTTCTCATGTTGAGCTATCGAAGATGTCCATCCCATCATCCCTTTCCTCCAAACCTCGCTCTTTTTCCTTGCATTTTCAGAGTTTCAAACTTGCCCTTACCATCACGTTTCCTACCTAAACTTCAACTCTTACCAATGTTAAAAGTCATCAAGTATCTCTGACTCAAACTTGGACACTCCCTCTTTCACCATTCACCTCACCAACCTCCCTAAATGACTAGACTGTCATCAATAGATTCAATACTCAAATGGATGATGCATTTTCTAGAAATTTTTTGCGAGCATAAGAGAATCATTTAATTATGGTGACATGGATTCACATATACCTCCACTGCTGCAAATGAAGATGCGACTTTGGCTGTCATTAATGTGGTAACTAAGGGTTCCTACCTTGTGGGACCTGTCACCATTATTGTAGAGTACATTTGCGGGTTGCATAAAATATTTCTCCATACTTCTTATGTATTTCCAAGTGCACAATGCATGATTTCAAATGCATTTTGAAGGAAAATGCTACCCACTAGGTATGGATGTTCTCTATCACGTACCAATCATGAGGTTTGGGCATTTAATGCAATCTTCAACATTTTTTGTGGGTTTTAAGAATTTTAGAGTCTGAAAATAAGGAATTATTGAATATACACTAAAACCCTAGCCAAAACTTGATATGAGCACGTGTCTTCAAGTATCAGATCTATGGATGAAAACCCACATTTATAGGTAAAAGGATGAAAACCCTTAGGGTCTCCTCTAACCAAGAACAAAACCCCTTTGGCCAAAAGGAATGATCTTACTGAGCAAACATGGTTGTGCTTTCATGGTGGCAGATAGCAATGATATCACATTTGCATGACATTGTCATGTGTCGGGGATGTAAGCATTTGTGTTTCAATTCGCTACAGTTGTTGTAGCGGCATAAGTAACATTTTACAGTCCCATTTGATATATTAGATGACTTCATCTAGGTTATCAGTAAGCATTGCATCCTCAGTTTGTTACTGTAGTTGTGTAGTTGCTTGTCCTATTATTAGAATAACTATTGTATTTCAACCTATTAATGTTGTTGTAGCACTGTATACTGATGTACTCCAAGTTGTTTGATATATGAGAGGCTCTGCAATTGATTTTACACTATCAGCAAACCAATTTGATATTGAGTTGTTAAAGTTTTCTGTTAAGTGACAAAAAATTTGGTTTTATGTGTAAATGTAAAAGAAATTTTGAGTCATTGACAAACCTTGTTAAAAATGCATAAATCCAAAATCTATTTGTTGGGTTCATAGTATTAATGTTTAAATCATGAGCAAACTAGGATTTCGCACAATCAAGTAGACGTTTACATCTGCCACCTATCTTCATTGGTAAACCTTACCTATAATATTAGTGTTTAACATTGTTGTGTAAAGGCAAAAGGAAAATTTCTAGGTTGTTGCAAGGGTTTTGGTAAAATATGCAAATAGAATATATATTTTCCCTAATTTATCTGCACAAAGCATTAGAATGGTATTAGAGTCGTTGTTTTAAATTAATATATGTAATCGGTCAAATCATAGTTTGAGGACTCGGCGGAATCGCCGCGACTCGTGAGCCCCCGTGGCTTGCCGAATCGACTCACCATGGACTTGCAAGCCTAGTCCACGCAAGTCCTCAGCTAAGACTCGCGAGTCTTTAGTCGGCACTCGTGAATCTCTAGCTAGAACTAGCGTGACTTGTTGTAGCTACCCTATGAAAATTTAAAATACAATTTTTTTGGTTTTTGCTCGTTCTAAGCACTCCTTTTTGGTCAAAAGAGGTCTGAGGTGTGGAGTAGGGTTTGAATAAGGTGAGAAAACAAGATCAAAGAAGCAAAAGAGAGCTAGGTAAGTGATTTTTGTTCTCGTTTTTTCATTTCCATCGATTGAAAATCAAAAAAATCTTGAAAAATAAGGGGATATGCTAGCAATTTTTTTTCCATTTCCCTTCCTAACTTATTTCCTTGTATTTTTAGCTTGTTTTTTAATACTACTTTTTTTAAACAATTGACTATCAGTTTTTTGTTGATTTTTCACAAAACCATGTTCATTTTTTTTTTCATGTTAAAACAGCAATGTCAACTCCAAGGGCAAAGCCAAATAGATCAAAAGACAAAGCATGGAAGTATGGGATATGGGGAGATTAAAAGGGAGAGGTCACTTGCACCAAACGTGATAAATGGATGACAAGTAATAGATTAAAATACAACATTGCAAAAATACTTGGACAAAATGCAGATATATGCCCTGCATCAACTCCGCATATGGTTAGAAAGATGAAGGCCCTTCTTACTAAGTTTGATATGATAAAAGAAGAAAGACAAACAACAAAAGAAGCCATGGCAACAACAATGAATCTGAATGTGCCCACTTCAGGTCCCCTTGGTTGCTGTAGTCCAAGCTTCCATCAACCACATTCATTTATTGGTGACAATAAGGTTGAGGCTAGTGAGACTCCTCTTTCATCAAACCCAAATTAATTTGTTGCACGCAATGTTCCAAGAGCACAACCTTCACTTGAAGGTACCGGATGGAATAAAGAAAAACATCAACAAGCTAGGATGGCACCAACAAATTTTTGGTACTACAATAATTTACCTTTCAATGTAACGAACAGCCCATATTGGGAAGGTTTGGTTAATGCATTTACAGTTGTGAGCAAGGGGCTTAAGACCCCGACAATTGAAGACTCTAGTGGGCCATTACTAGAGCAAGCCGTAAAAAATACACAGGTTGTGGTTGATGATCAAAAAAGATTTAGGAGAAAAGGATGCAGCATCTTATTGGATGGATGGAGAGATGGACAGAATAGGACTCTCCTCAACTTCTTGGTGGCTTCTAATAGTGCAATGGTATTCCCAAAGTCTATTGATGCCTCACATGAAATTAAAAACGCTGAGACCTTGTGCAATTTATTAGATGGGGTGATTCAAAAGATTGGAGTTGAGAATGTTGTCCAAATTATCACAGATAATGCAGCTGCATATGTAGCTCCAAGTAGAAAGCTTATGGAGAGGCATCCTACAATTATAGAGTCCTTTTGCTGCACATTGCTTGGACTTGTTGTTAGAGGACATTGGGAAGATTGGATGGGTGAAAAAGGTGGTTGAAGATGCTAAAAATGTCTCCAAATTCATCTACAACCATACTTGGGTCCTTTTTTTGAAGAGAAAACACACAAATGGCAAAGACCTTGTGCCACCAAGAGTGAAATTTGCTAGCCACTTCCTCACATTGCAAAGCATTCTTCGTGTCATTCCCTATCTTAAGCAAATGTTTGTGTGATGCTTGGCTGGAGTTTGCATTCTCCAAAAGAGTTGAGGCGGACAATATTGTAAATATCGTTTTTGATGAAAAATTCAACAAAAATGCAAAGGAGTTGATCAGGGTAAGTAACAAACACAAACATAAACTTAATACAGAATAATCTATTTGCTGTTTTTTTAGGGGTTAATTTTTAATTTGTTTTCATTTTTCTAGGTGACATAACCTTTGGTAAGGGCTCTTCGTAGAGAAATGGAGAGGGCATGCCGATGGGTTTCATTTATGAGGCCATGGATAGGGCCAAAGAGGCCATTTCACATTACTATGGTGGAAATAAAAGAAAATATGAAATCCTTCGGTGCATCATTGATCGTAGATGGACAAACCAACTCAACTAGCCGATACATGGCTTGGCCTACTTCTTGAACCCGAAATTCTAATTCTCTAATTTGTTTAGGCCTAATGAGGAGGTCATGGCAGGTGTTGTTGCATGCATTGATAAGATGACACCTAATCATGAGTTGAGAGACAAGGTTCTTGATGAGTTGGAGGTGAGATTTGCTATATCTTATTTATGAATTTGGAAATGCTTATTGTTGAGTATGACTATCTAGAAACATCCATTTTACATACATTGTAACTAATTTTCTATATCTGATTTATCATTTTATTTTTATTTTTTTCATTCAAGGTCTACAACAGTGCAGAGAATAGACTCTTCTCTTCACAACAACCAATTGATAGGAGAGAAAAACAACAACTAGGTAAAAAAATTTAGTTCAATACTACAAGGAAAAATTAGAAACTTGATTGTTACATTTTTTTACTCCATTCTTACATTTCTAAATGATTTTTTGTATATTTATGGTGGGAGAATTATGGTGTTGGCACACCTAATCTTCAAAAGATAGCCATCTGTGTTTTGTCCCAGCCATGTAGTGCTTTTGTGTGTAAATGCAATTGGAGTTTATTTGAGAATATTCACACAAAGAAGAGAAATAGGTTGACCCAACAACGCCTCAATGATCTTGTCTTCGTTTGGTACAACCTTCGCCTTTTATATGTAATTTTGTAAACATTTATAAACTTATGCTACTGTTATACATTTTATTTGAAACTATAAGTATGAATGATGAAATTTCAAATATGGAGTGTTTGGAGATCATATGACATGTGTAATGTTTCAATTATGGCTCTTATGTTCTCTAAATGCATTCATTTCTTTTTGTTTTTCTGTAAAACTGCAGTTTTCTTCTTTGTCGAGTCCTTGCCAAGTTTTTTGCCGTGTCCTAAGTCCAAGTCCTATTTTGGGCTGCCGAGTTTGAGTTTTCAAACTATGGGTCAAATATTGGCACCAAAACAAAAAGGGGCCAAGTCTTGGTCAAATGTAACCCCCTCAAGAAAGAAGACCTCCAAATGGGCCACCCAAAGGATGAAGGGATTAAATAGGTCAAATATAACTCCCTCCATAAAGAAGAAACTCCATTGTCTAAATTACCCAAGTGGATTCCTTTCCCAAAAATTAAAATGCATCCACATGAAAATGGAGCACTCCAAATTCCAAGGCTGATTTGGAATAGTGAAAGATGCCTTTTACAAGTAACTCCTTATCTATGGTGTATCATCGTTGATCTTATAGGTAGTGATGATTGTCATAAGTAACCCCCCCATTAAAAAGGTGTCACATGTAATCAAACAGCAAACGAACGTCAGAATCTCTAAGTTTCTCACCAAGTGGGATGCCCAAATTAACAAAAAAATACATTTTGAATTTGCAAATTTGAAATTTGTAGGTTTCTCCCACACCTAAGAACCTAAGGTTGGCACACAAACATAAATTGAATCATAAAGCATCTTTCGTGATGCTGATTCGTCAAAACCCATGACAATCCTGCATCCAAAACTCTGCTAAGCAATTCAAAACACACAAGAACACAACCCACAGATGATGCAGAACCATAAACTTGGCTCATCCAAGCAGTGAGAAATCAGTCCAGGGACTCCAATATAAGCATCAGACGTTGCACACATTATGCTCAATCACAACAAGAAACTCACAAATGGGAAGGGAGCTCTTGCATCTGAGGATGGGGGAGGAGGTGTGGGGACTCCAATACATGTCTCACATGCCCATGGGATTTGTTCAGCATCAGTAAGAGAACTGAAACCAAAATCTGCAGAGAAGTACCAAGGATATGGCCAATCTTCTTCATAGAGTATCCCCACCCTCCTCAAAATGAGTAGGATCCCCGAATTTGTAGTTCAACCTAAAAGGAAAAGGCAATCCACAATCATTGATTTAGCAGAGATTCAATGAAAGATATCTTAAGAGCATGTTGTTCACCATTATTACACCTCTAATTTTGCATACATTAAGAAAGAATAATCCATAAGTTCCTTGACTTGAAGAATTACATGAGACTTTTTGTTTGAATGTGCAGGCATCACATTAATTTACTTGTCCAACATTCCTCATTTAGTAGGTAAAGAGGGAAGTGTTACATTTATAAAAAGGCTGCTCCAAATTAAATATTATTCAAGCTCAAAGTCTGCAGATTTTTATAAAATAATTTTTTTTAAGGTTTAGTGAAACATTCACCACATAAATTACCAGGTCCCTTATAAGTTGCATTTGTCATCGGATTCCTAAGGGTTTCAGCCAATTTCAATTTAAAAACTCTTCTGACATTTGAACAGAGAACCACATAAAGAATGTAAATTTACTCAAAGACGCCATAAAGAAATAAAAAATCAGAACAATCAAACAGAGGGGAACTCTGCTGTGTCTTACAGGAAAAAAAAAAAGCTTCCCATGAACAGTTGCACACTTGAATATATTTAAGATAAGATTAGCGAGCTCCTAATTTTCATAGATCAGCTCATTCCCAAGGGTTTTGAAATAATTAACAAATGATAAATAAGTAACAAAAATTGCAAATAAAAAACTTTGCACAAAGAGAGATGAGATTTCTTTTGGATTATGCGACAGGTGTGTGAGAAAACAAGTTGGAATAGTTAGATACCTCGGGCTGATAATTGATTGCCAATATAACCTCATCGACTCCAATTAGTTTGAGAGCCTCGATCTGCATAAATCAGTAACAGAAGCATACATAAATAAACATAAACCAATTTTAAAAAGGTTAAGGGAGGTGCAAGGATCGAATCCCAACAGCTACATACCTGATGCAGAATCATCGGTTTATTGGCAAAATCAACAAGGGGTTTGGGCACACTCAGTGTGAGCGGCCTCAAACGGGTCCCAAACCCACCAACCAAAATAAGGGCCTTCATGATCTCCTGGATAAATTTTAACACAGAGAAATCTTAGAGCTTGTAACAAAATCAGGGTACATTATTTCTTTTCAGATTATTCGACTGTTCCAAGAGAATATATACGATGTTGCTTTTTTCCATGAAGCCGCGTACGCTGGCGGAAGCTCACAAAACTACTCTGAACTATTCCTATTATATACCATTGCGTAAAGCCAACGTAGAAAAGGTCAAAAACGTCTTTATTGCTGACGTTAGGATTTAGGATTTAGAACATGGAAAATTTTGTGTTTTAAATGTATGTAATAGAAATTACTTTTTTAATCTTTACCTCAGTTTAAATTCTATTGGATTCAATGTTAAAATAATTGACTGGGAATATTTTTTGAACAAATCAAATTTTAAACATACATTATCAGAATAATGAAAAATATACAAACGAATATCAATAAAATAGACACCTTCTCATGTCTCCATTTGTACCTTCTATTTGTTCATGAAAATTCACTATTCTATGTACCTGTAAAATTTCTATTCAAAACTTTTAGTTTTATGACATTAAAAAAGAAAATAAAGATCTATGTAGTTGTAACATTTGTTAAAATCTCCAACAATTAAGATGTTAGAAATGATTTCGAAGAACAAATCCAATTGACTATTTTATTTTATTTTTTGTGTTGCCAAATCTGTTAATGTTGGGGATCGCTGCCAATGATATGATAAGAAAGTACATTCATAGTCTAAGCACAAAACTACAAACTTTCTTTGTGCAACTTTTCAAATATGAATATATTTTAGTGATCTTAAATCTATTTTTTGATTTGTTAAAATTTGAATGTGCCCAGATATACCTTTTTGTTTTAGTGTTTAAATCTTAGGGTCATGGTTAGGGTGAAGGTTGAAATAAGGTTTAGCACATGCATGCAACCAAAACTATAATATGTGTAAGATTATAATAAAATCATAACTCTAATTTAAGTTTATGATTATATGTATAAAATTATAGCTATAAACCTATAGTAGATAAATATTTATTTTCAAATAGAAATATAACAGATATAAACTTATAGAGTTATAGATTTAAACTTCTATATTATATAAAAGTTTATTTTCAAATATTACTAAATGTTTCTAGATTTAAACGACAATTCACTAACTAAAACATATAAACCATAGAAAATTATAAATAATTTGAATTTACAAATCATATTGCCAACTTTATAAAATCTTTTAAATTTAAATTTTTTAATTATTATTCCAAAATATTCAAACACTAAAAAATTAGAAAAATAAAAACTTATCATACTAACTAATTATCAAAATAGACATTTCAAATCCTTAACATTTTGAAGTTTATTTCTTTCTAAAAGGCTCTTTTAAAAAAATCAACTTCAAAATTTAACTCTTTAAATATATTATTTGAATTTTCCCAATTTTGAAATAGATATTTATATTATAAATCTTTAAAATTTGAAATTCCTTTGATCTTGAATTAGTTTCTTCAGTTACAAATATATAGAATTTGATTTTTTAAACTATATTCTATATTGAATTAGTTTTTAATAAGTAAATTTTCCAATTTAAAAACATATGTTTCCATTATAAATTTCAAAAATAAAATTATTTTTACTATATTCTCTCTAAAACCAATGTTTTTTTCTAGTTTAGAAATATTTTTCTTTTATAAATTTTTAAAAGTTCAAAATAAAATATTTCAATAATATGTGGTGGATGATTTTAATGTTGTGGTATATTTTTAATTTTTAAATATATATAAACTAAATTTGCATTCAACATTATTAATATAATAAAATGTATTCAATTAGTATTAATAATTAAATATGTAAAGTCAAACCATGCTTCTTATCAAAATAAGTGTTTGGAATGATACATAGGTCAAATACCTTCACAAATTACACGCATTCAGCTTGATGAACTCAAAAAAATCTTCCACAAACAAATGAATTATATTTTCGTGACAAGTAGATTAATTGGGATATTATTGTCTCCCAAGAGCAAAAGGAGGTAAAATAGGGACCGTTACAAAATGATCTTATCCAATTCGAAATGATCTTATCCAAGCAAAAGATCAACCTATTCAAATGCATTTTCAGAATTGTCATGACATGAGTTATTGTAACATCAAAAATCCTAGTTTTATTGACAGGTGCAGCAAGTGAAACACCAATCTTTCATTATAAATTTTAGTGTGTTAGACCCACAAAATGTATTGCAACAACAAATGCAATAGCAACCTGCATAGTATCTTGCATGTTGTAAAATAAGTGGAGAATCAAGGATCTGATGCACAGAGTCATTTTTGGTTTTAACAATACGAATCAAAAATAGAGCAATGAAGGGAACCCTCAAACTGTTAACTGAGAATTGTGGTAAAATGTCTATGGAAAAATGGCTTTTAGTAGACCATTTTTTGGAACTCGAAGCATAAAAAGAGAACTTGATGTTGAATAAGCTAAGTCTCGTGACAGGTTTGACACCAAGGAATTGATTGGGTTGTCATCGCTCCTTAAGTGCGCCCAAAATTTTGAAGCAATCTGACTTGAAGCACTAATCATGCACAGTCAAGGTCTCACCCTTTGTGATGACATAAGTTTGTTAGCACTGATCTCATACACCCTAAAACCATACAAACCCTCATTCCCAATTCGTAATAGATATAGAACATCCATGAAATAATCCATAAAATCGAATCAAAGTGGATTGAAACAAACCCTTGACCTCAAGACTCGTGAAATAACTATCAAATCAAATGAAATCGGATTGAACATAAAAATAGGTTTAATCATAAGATGAAATTGAAAACAAACATCACAATACCATACCTGCAATATTCTCTACTTTTAATTTATCCCTCTATCTAAAATTCTTTTTTCCCCACTTGTTTACAATTTGAAGTGCTTCAATTTGTATTATATATTTTTTTCACAGGCACAAAAACAATGATAGAAGATACCAAAAAGAAGTCTGGATTTTGAAGAAAAATCAAGGATAATGTAAACAAAACAAGGAAACTTGTCAAATTAACAAGGACTGTTGGTTTCCATTCTCAGTAAACTAAAATCCACAGTAGAAGGCTGACAATTATCCGGCAAGAAAAGATATTTCCGGGAGCAAAGCTCCCACACAAATCCTATCGGCTTAAAAATTTAATAGGTTTTTTTTTTAATGATGAAATTGTATACTATTGTTGAAGATTTATATTGATTAGGTTGCATTTTATGGAATGGTTATTGTGAAAGTGTAATTTTAATTGTAGTTTTATTTAATTTTATTTGTATTAAATTTATTCTTTATTCATTCAATTTTAAAGATTAAATTTATAATCATTGAATTATTTGTTCAATTTTATAATTATTAAAAATGATTTTTAACAATTTCAAAATTCAAGTTCAAATTTGGGTTTGAGATATTCAATTCTTATATGAATGTTGTGTGCTTGTTCGAATCATAGTTGTATTTGAGGATTGACCCTAATTCATTTGAAATCATCTAGTATTGAAGTGGATCTAGAGACTTTCATTCCCTCTTGTCTCATCATTTACAAAGCATTAGAGCATCAATATTATTTTTACCATTGCCAAAAGTTATTAAATTGCTATCAAAGTTTAACCAAAAGATAACAAATTCTTAAAAGTTTTCTTAAACATCTTCAATTAATTATTACAAATTGTAAACATTGTGATGAGGAAATCATAGAGGCTAAAAATGACAAGTTTAGATTTTTGTACAAGGATGTGTTAGAGTAATTAGGATATTATCTAATTATTTATTTAATTAGGTCTTATAATTACTTAAGCTAAACTTAGGTGCTTTTTCAGTTTATTAAATTGGAATTATAATAGCTTAAGTCGTCTCATTCATTATGATTGTGACATTCAGCATATGTTAATCTAATATTGTATTTAGGGTTTGCATCTGGGGTTTCATTCATCTTTCATAAAGATTCATTTTCTCATTTGTAACATATATTTTTTGTGCAATCAATATAGAATTCTTAGGTTGTGTTGAGCAAATTACTCTTGCTTGATTCCTCTATGTGAAAAGTGGTGTGCTTGTAGAGGATTCTTGGCTTGTGAGGTCGAATCATCAACTTCTACATTGTATTAGAGAAAATCTACTAATTCTTATCCATATTCTTGAGGGATCTAGCCTTGAGAGATTTTTCTATGCACATTGGCTCAAACGGATTATGTCATCACATTTGCAACATCCCAAAATCTATAGATTGGTTGTTGTTTTGTCGAAGTCTTAGTAGTTGATGTTTTGGGTTTTTTAGCTAAGGGCATGTAAATCAAGAAAAGATCGGGTGGCCAACAAAAGATTTGGAATATTGGAGAAAAGGCCTTTCTATTGTGCTTGTAGCAAGTAAAACCCCCAAATATGTTTGTTCATTGCCAAAATTGAGCAATTGACATTTTTTGACATTTTTTTATGGGTATGTTTCCCAAAAAAGTTCATTTGTACAGATCCATAAGTTGTTGACACAGGCATTAAAGAAAATACTATCTCCACTAGGGAATATCCCATCAACAACCACCAAGAGAATATTTCGTCAGAATATTATGTTAGTGGAATATTCTAATTTGGCCTTCTTTCTTGTGTTTTGACCTACTTTCAATAAAATGACAAAAACTTTTGCATACGAACTCAATATTAGAGCAATAAGTTATTCCACTTATTAATTAAATCATTTTGATTTAATTATTAAGTCACTTATTATCTCTATTTCACTTAAGCTAAACTTTAGGCATATAATATTTTATTTTTTTTATTAATTATTATCATTCTGTGTGTTATAATTGTGTCACACTTCCATGAATCCTTACATTCAAGAACACTCAAGCATGAGCTCTCAAAAATCGATCCATAGCTCCCTAGGCATGGA
The DNA here is from genome assembly GCA_018584345.1 of Thuja plicata. Taxonomy (NCBI): domain Eukaryota; kingdom Viridiplantae; phylum Streptophyta; class Pinopsida; order Cupressales; family Cupressaceae; genus Thuja; species Thuja plicata. The sequence goes on from MU224932.1 coordinate 3,377,118, forward strand.
GTGCAAGGGTTTTTAGAATGCTCTCAGCTAGAGCTATTAAGCTTATAACCTTGCTAATAAACCATGCAATGGGAGATTCAATGAAGACAAGG
>MU224933.1:0-11912 GCA_018584345.1 Thuja plicata
CATCATCACCACCACCACCACCACCACCACCACCACCACCACCACCACCACCACCACAACCATCATCATCATCATCATCATCATCATCATCATCATCATCTTATTCTTCTTGTATCGTCTTAAAATGGAAGCCCTTCCATGTTAAGAATGTTTATCCCTCCTTAGGGGTGTTTTTGACCACCATCATATTTTCCTCTCATCTCTGCATCCTCTCCTACTTATGTGTCTATTTAGGACCCTGATTGGGCCTCTCTGGGCACCATCCATCCCATCTGGCATGTTTTCTAGGGGTTATGACTCCCTGAGTCAAGGTCAACCTCGAACTTGACCTAGGTCAAGGTCAACCTCAACCTTGACCTAGGTCAAGGATGACCTCAACCTTGACCTGGGGCCCCCTTTCAAATTTGGAAGTCTATCGGCTGTCGGAGGTCATCAAAAGTTCATTTCCCACTTCCGGGTTGGCTATTTTGGGTTCTGAAGTGATGATTCTTAAATTATATTTAATATATGTCCTCTTCTAGGGGTATAGGTCTGATTGGAATTTAATTCTTCTATGTAGGCCTCTCTATAATATTGTGCCCTAGTTTCATATATAAGGAAGTTTGCTCCTCTCATTTTCTCTAAGCCATATGAAGTACGAAGTTTAAGCATCCATTGTTCTACATGTTTTCAAGGTTTTAAAGTGTTCAAGTCTTCCTCCCAAGCATTCAAGTTCTCCATTGAAGATCAAGGATTCAAGGTTTCAAGCATTTGAAGGGATTTGGTTCAAGCATTCAAGATTCATCATTCAATCTCTAGATCTATCCATCATGGTGGTGTGATCTTCCTTCAAGATCCTTTGTGCATCCTCAAACACTCATTCATTCTTCCTTCAAGGTGGATTCCAAGAATACAATTATTGAGGTTTATGATTTCTAATATTGAGCTCAAGCTGTCATATTTTTACATTCAAAATACCAATTCATATCTATTGAATATCATAGCTTCATTAATAGATTTACTTCTACTACTTGCTATAATTCTTTATTTCAATTGTCAATTTCAATGTTAATTCCTAAATCAAGGTCTGACTAAGGAAAACATCTCCCCCCAACAAACAATCCATTTTTCATGCAGGTACAGGTTCGGAATAGTGGATCAGAGTGCAGAGTCGGATACCCTTTTTGGGAAACTTTTGGGATTCAGAAATAGATTTTCAGTCTGATATTTTTTCGGTTGATTGTGCCCTAGGTTGGAATCACAAATTTTGGGTCAATGGTGACATTGACTTGAGGGTACAAACTAGAACTATGTCAAAATAGAAAAATATTTCTAGGTTTTGTTTGTCTCTGCATTTCTATTCCAGACCCGATCTCAGATTTTCTAGAAACTGAGTGCAGACCCCCAAAAATAGCATTCTTCAGATCTGCTACATTTCAAGGTTAACTATTTTCTCCTATCCATTTCAATTAAATTCATTAATCTTTCTAAATATATCACACACTATCTTCTATAAAACAAGAATTAGGGTTTTTCTCTTTATCCCTATCCTTAATAGGTTGATTCATTTATGCATTAATCCTTTCTTTAGGGTTAATCAATTTGGATCTTCCCTTTAATAAATTTGGGATTAAGAGGACAATCTTACCTTCTTCCCCATTCTTATAACACATATTAAATTTATCCCATACATTTCAATAAACATTTCAATTTTAAATGTAACATTAGGTCATCATCTCTATTTCCTATCCTACATTTTGGTAACACCTATTTTATATGTTAAATTTATATATCTTATATTTTACATCTTACATTTTGATGAACCCGCAATAGACAACTCTTTCTTTTTTGGTGTTAGATGCTTTGCCTCTTTTCCTTAGAGACTAGATCTTGCATGCATACTAAATTAGTTTTCTTTTATGCGCTTGCATTTTAAAATACAAAAAAAAAAAATCTACATACTCATTAAAATATAAAAACATTCCTTGCATTTCATTCACTATAAAGATCTTTAAGATTCTTTTAGGTATGGCTATTTTTCTCATTATGCTTCTTTTAGCATCTCTTTATAGTACTTATGATGTTTATGAGAGTATCATCCATTTCATCATGTTTGTTAATCTCCATGTTTCACTTGCTTATGCTATTTTGAGATTAACTAATACTAGTCTTCCTACTTTAAAAACTTTCATTAAGGATTTGTGTAGTGGAATTATTTCTCTTTTGGATTATGTGAATAATTGGGTAGATGATACCCCATTTACTAATCTTCTAATCCTAATCCTATCATTCCTAATCTAGTTTTTAATCTTCCTAATCCTCATCCTATCAATCCTAATCCAATTTCAAATATTCATGTTTCTATTTCTCCATCTTCTATCCCTAGTTCTTCCCAAACTTATGATGGGGCTCAAGCTAAGGTTCATGATGTTGATGTTCAAGAATTATTCAATTTACCTTCCTCTTCTTATCCAATCCATGATGATATTAAAGGGAAAACCATGGAAGCCTCTTTTCAACCTATCATTCCACCATACAAAACATTTTCTCATGAACACCATAATCAATCTCCTCCCGTAGAAGCTTTGCAAGATATGTACACTACCAGATATACTATGGTGGATAAACAAGGCTATAAGGGTTTAGGGCTTGATATCAATGAACAAGGCATTAAAAACCTGATTCATTCATCTCCTAAATAAAATATGCATGGTATAGGTTTCCCACCTTCTCAATTCAAGGTGGCTGATCTTCACTATTGTCCTCCTCTTCATGTCCTTCTTCAAACACCTTTATTAGATCACCCTGATACACCTCAATATGTGGCTAAGAAAGTGTACGTCCAATTAATGAATTCTAAGAAAGAAATATTTAAACCCATGCCCAAAAATGCTCTCTCTAAATACAAATGTCCTTTTCATTATAGTAATACACATTTACTTGCTGATTGTGTGCATTTCAAACTATATGTTAGAGAAAGAGATGCTTTAGGAATTACATCTCATTCTTGTGCAGTAGTATAATTTATTCATAATTTTTATATAGGGAATTCCACTTGTTCTTCTATAAATTTGATCATTTTTCTCCTCTTGTCTCTTCTGGGGGGAAAGAGGTATTTCATTTCAGTCTTCTAGGATCCATTTTCCTCTTAGCATGTATTTTTTTTAGTTTAATTGGTTATTCCTTCTATATTCTATCCCTATACTTTTCTCTTATGATACATACTTCCTTCGCTCATAATCACTCATGATATCTTTTCTAGGATATTTTTTTTGTAAAGATATCTATTTGCTACAACATCTCTTGATATAATTTGATATATCCCTTTCTTTCATCCCTAGGGGGAAAGGTATTTATCTTTGTGATATAATTTGATATATCTAAGGATATACTTTTGTTATTGTACTGGCATTTGTTTATTATACAACATTATTTCCTTATAAAGATTTATGTTATGGGTTATGGATACCCTCTTATATGAGAGGTGATTGTCCTAGGTCATAAATTCTTCTTTATTTTTCAAATTATGTTCTTTATAAACTCTTTCCCTTGCTTTGGGTTAGAGTTTTATTCCTTCATTCCAAGATTCCTCTTCCTCTTGATAGCAGGGGGCTTGATGATTGAATCTTTGGTCCCTCTTTTCTTTAGAAGATGACATTTTATCCTAAGCGCTCCTCTATGGTGGAGGTCTTGCTGATAAGATATCTTCCTCTTTAAGGATCCTTTTTCCATATGTGACATATCTATTTCATGATTATCTATGCTCTTAGAGGTAAGGGTCAATAATCTTTGCTAAGGATATACTGTATATTGTTGTTAAGTTGGACATCTCCTTACTTTGTCAAGTAGGTATCCTCTTTCTCTTCCTTATCCTACCTAGTGGGTACTCATGATAAGGAGGGGGCATATATAGTGCCTCCTTATACTATAGTTTACATTAGTTTACATTTTACAGCATGCTAAATCCTTGGAAGGTAACACACATAAGTTACTAAATCTTGAAGAGACATGCATTTCTATTTTTATTTTTGCTAAATCATTGGAAGGTAACACACATAAGTTGCTAAATCCTGAAAAGACATGCATTTTATATTCCAAAGTGATACAAGAATGCGGATATATGGATATTTCAAAAGCCGTCAGAAGATGCATTACAATTACAATGCACAGTTTATGGGTGAACCTATTTGGATATCCCTCCTTGGTGATTCATGGTAAGGTGGGCATCTTACTAGGTGAGGTAATCACTATCTCTTTTCTCTCTTTTGCTTTCATACTAGTAGGATTAGATCATGAAGTTTTGTTATCTATAGTGTTGCTCTTGTCTTGCTTATGTAGTCATGTATATTTTCTATGATTAATTTCTCATTACTTTCATATCTTTATGCATATATATTGAGTTATAATCCTTGGTATGGAGGCTCATATCCTTGAGTTAGTGATGTTCTACCTTGTTGCGATCCACCAGAGTCTTTCTTCTAACTTTGCCATGAGTATCTTCAATTTCCATACTCCTGTAATGTGGGGGCTTAATGTATTGTCTTAAAATGGAAGCAATTCCATGTTAAGAACTTTTAGCCCTCCTTATGGGGTGTTTTTAACCACCATCATATTGTCCCCTCATTTATGCATCATCTCCTACTTTTGTGTCTGTTTAGGACCCTGATTGGGCCTCTCTGGGCACCATCCATCCCATCTAGAATGTTTTCCATATGTTCTGACTCCCTAGGTCAAGGTTGACCTCAACCTTGACCTAGGTTAAGATTGACATCGACCTTTACCTAGATCAAGGATGACCTTGACCTTGACCTAGGTCCCTCTTTCAAATCTGGAAGTCTGTCGACTGTCGGAGGTCATCAAAAGTTCATTTCCCACTTCCAGACAACTGTTTTGGGTTTCGGAGTGATGATTCTTAAATTATATTTAATGTTGGTCCTTTCCTAGGGTTATAGGTGTAATTGGAATTTAATTCTCCTATGTAGGCCTCTCTAGAAGATTGTTCCCTAGTTTCATATATAAGGAAGTTTTCTCCTCTCATTTTCTCTAAGCCATGTGAAGTACAAAGTTCAATGATCCATTATTCTACATGTTTTCAAGCTTTCAAAGTGTTCAAGTCTTCCTCCCAAGCATTAAATTTCTCCATTCAAGATCAAGGATTCAAGCTTTCAAGCCTTTGAAGGGATTTGGTTCAAGCATTCAAGATTCATCATTCAAGCCCTAGATCTATCCTCCATGGTGGTGTGATCTTCCTTCAAGATCCTTTGTGCATTCTCAAACACTCATTCATTCTTCCTTCAAGGTGGATTCCAAGCATACAATCATGGAGGTTTATGATTTCTAATATTGAGCTCAAGCTTTCATATTTACATACTTGCTTACATTTGAAATAAAACTGCATATCTATTTAATATTATAGCTTCATTATTAGATTTACTTCTACTACTTGCTAGCATTCTTTATTTCAATTATTGATTTAAATGTTAATTCCTAATCGGGGTTTGACTAAGGGAAACCCCTCCCCCCAAAATAACAATCCATTTTTCTTGCAGGTACATGTTTAGAATAGTCGATCAGAGTGCATATTGGGATACCCTTTTTGGCAAACTTTTGGGATCCAGAAATAGATTTTGACTTTGAGACTTTTTAGGTCGATTCTTCCCTAGGTTGAAAGTGGAAATTCTGGGTCAATGGTAACATTGACTTGAGGGTACAAATTGGAACTCTGTCAGAACAGAAAAAGATTTTTGGCTTTTGTTTGTCTCTACATTTCTATTCTAGATCTGGTCTCATATTTTTTGGAAACTAAGTACAGACCCCTGGAAACAACATTCTTCGTATCTGCTACATTTCAAAGTTAGTACTTTTCTCCTATCCATTTCAATTAAAGTCATTAATATTTCTAAATCTATCACACACTCTCTTCTATAAAATAGGAATTATGGTTTTTCTCTTTATCCCTATCCTTAGTAGGTTGATTCATTTATGCATTAATCCTTTCTTTAGGGTTTATCAATTTGGATCTTCCCTTTAAGAAATTTGGGATTAAGAGGAAAATCTTACCTTCTTCACCATTCTTATAACACACATTAAATTTATCCCATACATTTCAATAAACATTTCAATTGTAAATATAACATTAGGTCATCATCTCTATTTCTTATTCTACATTTTTGTAACACCTATTTGTTAACCAACTGATATTCACATGATGAGATGATGATGAAGACCAAGATCAAAGGTATAAAAAGTTGTAGAATATCAGTTTGAGGTATAAAAAGTCTGATTCATATTGAGTTTCCATATCATTTGGAGTAACCTACAAGTTGAGGAAGACAAGGAAAGAGAGCAAGCGAAAAGATGAAAGTGTTGAATAACTTAACTGGGCAACTAATACAGATCAGACAGTGCTTTAGTGATGATTGGTATAATTGTTTTGTACATTGTTTTCATGATAAAAAATTTGGTAACACAGTTTAGTCAAGTCAGTAAAAGAAATGAATGAGACTATCGAGTATGAGAAGTCAGTCGGTAATGTAAGCAAAGGGAGTAGTCGACAAAAGAAAGTGGAATCAAGCACCAAGAGAAAATAGTCACTGAGTGGAAATGCTATTCGGTCATAGTGACCAAGCACCGAGTTCATGTAAAGGCATCGAGAAAAGTTATTCACCGAGCACTGAAGTTCATGTTACCGAGTCATAAAGTCAGTCATTGGAAGTTAATGATGAGATCGAATCTAAGACAGATCATGATGAGCTAGAAGATCCCATAGGAAAGGAAGAAGTTTGTTACAAGATCTACAAGCCAAAAAATAAGATGAAGATTAAAGGAAAAGATTAAGCGGAAAAACAAATGTTGTGAGTCCCAAGAAGGGAACAAGTTCAAAGGTAAAAGTCAGGCGGTTTACCGAGTGGCAAAAAATCATAAGGATGATCGAACAAATGAGATTGATTTGCAGAAAACCTAATCAAGGAGATTAAGAGGCTAAATATTGTCTATATAAATGAAGCTACATGAATGTGAAGCTGTTGGTTGATTAATGAGAAGGAAAAGAAAAAGGTTGATAGAAGAGAAGTCACCGAGTGATACAGGGAAGAGAAGAAGACTGAACTCTGAACTCTGAATAGAGATTATGAATGATTGATAGAAGATTTATTGAAGAAGTGATGAAGTACTGAATCCAGTAGACCAAGTGAGAAGAAAAGGATCTGATCAAGAAAAAGGTAGAAGACAGTTGATGCATTAACAGATCAAGTTTTTATTGTATGTTTCATATTTATATCTGAGAAATCTCTTAACCGAGTGGACTTAACAGTCTTATTGTAAATCCTAGAGATAGGTCACATTCTAGTAGAGTGTTTTAAGTCCTTTCATTAGGCCACTTTTAATAGAGTGAAGATCCTAACAGATCTGAGGAAAATCCCTTGACTGGGTCACATTTGACAATGTGCTTTGTAATCTTTAATAGGATTGGCTCATAACTGAGCATACTTTAGAAGAGTATTATTATTTGTGGGTGACAAGTCCCATGGAGATTTTTCCTAATTTGGGTTTCCTCGTTAAATCTGGTGCTAATGTGTCATTATCTTATGTGGATGATATGTGTTAATGTTGCTGCTAAAATTGTTCAAGGTTGCATGTTGTCTAGAGTTTAGTAAACATAGGTTACCAAGTTGAATCATATTTAGAGGTTGAGAGCTAAAATAGGTTAAAGTGCACTAATTCACCCCCCCCTTTCTGTGGACCAACAATTGGTATCAGAGCATCAGTACTCTGAAGAGAAAAGTTTGAAGGAACTTGAGTTAAAGATCTGAAGATGTATAAGAGGGAGGAACCGAAGTTGAACAAGGACAACTTCTCTACATGGAAAAGTAGAATGAGATTACATCTCTCTGGAATTGGAGAATATGCATTATATTATCTTGATAATGAGTACTCACCGCCACCTTTTGGTCCTATGACACTTGAGCAGGCAAGGGAAAGACAAGAACACACACAATTGATGATAGAGATATCCTCTTCTCTCCCTGACAAGGAATTTAATGATCTTAATGGATGTGATATAGAAAAGAAGATGTGGGATAAGATGACATTAGTACATGGAGGAGATCAACATGTTCAGAAAGCAAAAGCAAAAACTCTAAGAGGCAAGTTTGATTCAATGAGAATGAAAGAAGGTGAAAATGTGACACAATATAGTACAAGACTAAAGGAAGTCATAAATGCTATTAGAGGCGCTGGAGGACATATTGATGAAGAAGATGTGACAAGAAATCTATTGAGAACCTTTCTACCTGTGTATGCTATCCGCGCATCAGCTATACAAGAACTGAGATCCATACCCCAGATGACAGTCTCATTAGATGCTACAATTGGTAAGTTGACTGCATTTGAGTTAAATGAATTTGATAATAGTCTGACTACTACTACTAAGATTGAATCTACATTCAAGTCATCCATGAATATTGGAAACCCTAGAGAGTCCACTTCTAGTGAGAGTTATGCAAGCAGTGTGATTGAAAGACTTCATAAATATAGAAGTGAGTTGGAAACTTTGTATGCTGAAGATGATAGACAACAAGAGGAGTTTGAAGCATTATTAGCCAGAAGGTTACCGAGAGGGAAAGGTAAATAAAAAGGTAAGCTACTCTTAAAATGTTTCAATTGCAACAAGATAGGTCATATTGCATCTAGCTATCTAGGCAACAAGGATGATGAAAGAAAAGATAACCGAGAATATAAGAGAGAAAATAAATTCAGAAGATACTGAGATTTCAAAGACAAAGGTAAGAAGTCATGCTACATTGCTGAAGAAGGATTAACTAATGATGAAACTGATGATAATGGAGATGAGGAAGTTGTTTATGTTGCTATCAAAGATGATTTTGATGAAGAAAGGTATGTAGAAGAAAAAACCTTAATTTCTCACATGAGAAAAAATGATGCATGGATTATAGATAGCGGTTGCACACATCACATGACTGGTGATACACAAAATTTTATTACTATGGAAAAGCATGATGGAGGATTTGTTAGATTTGGTAATCATGCTCCATATCCTGTCAAAGGTAAAGGTTCTATAATTCTGCTGAATAATACAAGATGTGATGATGTTTACTAGGTTGAAGGACTAAAGTACAATTTGTTGAGTGTGGCACCACTAAATACAACAGGTCATCGACTGGAATTTCAAAATGGAAAAGTAAAATTTTTTGACAAATATGGAAATCTAATTGCCACTGGTGAACAAACTAAAGGTAATCGATTCTACATTGATACTTCTGAAAAGAGTTGTCTATACAAAAAATTGGAGGATGTCTGGTTATGGCACAAGAGGTTATGTCATGTTAATTTTGACAACTTGATTAAGGTGAGCAGAAAGAATAGAGTTAGAGGTCTACCAAGATTGGATAAACCTTAAAATGTCATGTGAAAGGAATGTTAGATTGGAAAAATGACTAAGTCAAGTTTTACAAGTAAAACCTATGTTAGCAAAGAAATTTTTGACTTAGTGCACACTGATTTATGTAGACCCATGAGAACACAAAGTTACTATGGTGATAGATATTTCATTTTGTTTGTTGATGATTTCTCTAGAATGATGTCTTTCATGTTCTTAAAAGAAAAATTTGATGCTTTTCAAATGTTTAAGTGGTATAAGGAAAGAGTTGAAAAGGAAATTGGAAGACAACTGAAATGTCTGAGATCTTATAGAGGAGGAGAGTTTACATCTGATGAGTTTACACTCTTCTCTAATGAACATGGGATAAAGAGACAAATGTCTGCACCAAGAACACCACAACAGAATGGAATAATAGAAAGAAGAAATAGATCCATTGTTGATTGTGCAAGAACACTAATGATTGAGAAGGGAATCTCTCAAACATACTGGAGAGAAGTAGTAAGTACCGTAGCCTACACAATTAACCGAGTACAATTGAAGAAAGGCACAAGAAAGACACCTTATGAAATTTGGTATGGGCACAAACCTAATGTAAGTTATTTCAAAGTGTTTGGAAGTATATGCCATATCTTGAAAGATAACAGAGATGGAAAGTTTGATTCTAAAGGTGATGAAGGAATATTTCTTGGATACTCCATAAAGAGAAAAGCTTACAAATGTTTAAACAATTATACTAACAAGATTGGGGAAAGTGCAAATGTGAAAATTGATGAATTTGCAGAGAAAAATGATAAAGACAAGAAAAAGGAACCAAAGGATTATCAAAGATTTGTATATGTACATACTGATGTACTACCAAGAGAACAACCAGAGAAGGAAGCTGAACAGATGGAACTACAACTGAGTGATGATGAAGTACCTGCACCTACTGCCGAGCCTATCCTAGCTAAATATGTAAGAAGACACCACTCACCGAGAAAGATAATTGGAAACAAAAATGATGGAGTAATGACAAGAAGCAAGGTAAGGAAAAATACATGCTCAATATCTACATTTGAGCCAACAAAAGTAAAAGATTCTCTAGATACAAAAGAATCGACTAATGCTATGAAAGAAGAGATAGATCAAATTGAGAAAAACAACACATGGGAACTAGTACCGAGACCTAAGGATAAAAATGTAATTGGTACTAAGTGGATTTTCATAAACAAACTGAATCAGCATGGAGATGTTATCAGGAACAAAGCAAGATTAGTTTGCAAAGGTTATGCACAAGAAGAAGGCATTGATTATGGTGAAACTTTTGCACCTGTTGCTAGATTAGAAGGAGTCAGAATTCTACTAGCATATGCAGCTTATAAGGGATTCAAATTTTATCAAATGGATGTAAAGTCTGCATTTCTTAATGGTATTCTTGAAGAAGAAGTTTACATTGAACAACCTGAAGGATTTGCTAAAGATATTGACAAGGACATGGTATACAAATTGCACAACTATATGGCTTAAAGCAAGCACCTCGAGCATGGTATGAAATATTGCATTCTTATTTGATCAAGATTGGATTTTAGAGAACAAGTGACAACAGTAATTTGTATTTAAAATGTGATGATGATAAAGAAACTTTGATTGCTGAAATATTTGTTGATGATATTATTTTTGGAGGAAGTGACACATTGAGTCAATCATTTGCTGAAGAGATGAAAAAGGAATTTGAAATTTCCATGATAGGAGAGATAATGTTCTTTCTTGGATTACAGATACAACAAACCAAAGATGGAATTTACATCACATAATCAAAGTACATCAAGGAAGTCTTGAAGACATTCGGTATGGAGGATTCAAAACCTATCAGAACACCTATGGCCACTGGCTGTATATTATCAAAGGAAGATGAATCATAGGCAGTAGATGACACAGTTTATAGATCAATGATTGGCAAGTTATAGTATGTTGTACATAGCAGACCTGATATTTCACACGCTATAGGGATTGTTGCAAGATTCTCTTCCAATCCAAATGAGGCACACATGTCTGCAGTAAAAAGAATACTAAGACATCTAAAAGGCACTGAAGATTTTAGGTTACTATACAAAAGGAAAGGAGACTTTTCTTTGAGAGTCTACACTAATGTTGATTGGGCAGGGAACATTGATGATAGAAAAAGTACAAGTGGAGGAGCTTTCTTTTTGGGAGACAGATTAGTAACATGGTTGAGCAAGAAACAAACTTGCATTTCACAATCAACTGCTGAGGTTGAATATGTTGCTGCAGCTATGAATTGTGCAAATATTGTATGGATCAAACAAATACTTGAAGGCATGAATGAAGAGATTAGTGATCTAGTTACTATTTATTGTGATAACACAAGTGCTATCAATATATTAAAGAATCCGGTTATGCATTCTTAGACCAAGCACATTTCTATCAAATATCACTATTTGAGAGAGCAAGTACAAGAGAAGAATGTGATGTTGGAATATGTAAGTTCAAAGGAGTAGATAGTAGATATATTCACTAAGCCACTACCAAAGGA
>MU224933.1:11962-34857 GCA_018584345.1 Thuja plicata
GATGCTTTTGAGTATCTCAGAGGTAAATTAGGGGTCCTACCCCTACCCAACATTCACTAAATGCATGTTGCATGCTGCATCAATTCTAGGACTTATTAGAATATCTATTTTTCTGAGTTGATGCAAGATTTCACACTTGAGGTGATGCCTGAAGCTGTGAAAAAGAAACAATGATGTATGACAAGAGCTATGAGTACATGCTAGGCATGATTCACTACCTGAATATTCTCAGGAAGTATGACACTTTGACATTGCTGTCAAAGAGGGAGATATTATGTGAATTGATGATTATCAGAAACAAAGTGTTGAGGAATACTGAGAAAGAACTATTATGAAAGAGGGAGTTTGAATAACTCACAAGAAGAATCAGCTAAGAGGGAGAAAAGTAGGATACAGAGAACAGACCAAGGTTCCAAAGTTACCATCATCAATTTCCAAGGTTGCCATCAATGTCAAAGAGGGAGATTGTTAACCAACTGATATTCACATGATGAGATGATGATGAAGACCGAGATTAGAGGTATACAAAGTTGTAGAATACTCTTAGATTAGTTGTTATTTTTTCATTGATGTAAAGTAATTGATTTCTAATTCATATTGAGTTTCCATATCATTTGGAGTAAACTACGAGTTGAGGAAGACAAGGAAAGAGAGAAAGTGAAAAGATGAAAGTGTTGAAGAACTTAACTAGGCAACTAATATAGATCAGACAATGATTTAGTGATGATTGGTATAATTTTTTTCTACATTATTTTCATGATAACAAAGTTGGTAACACAGTTTAGTCAAGTCAGTAAAAGAAATGAATGAGACTAGCGAGTATGAGAAGTCAGTCGGTAATGTAAGCAAAGGGAGCAGTTGGCAAAAGAAAGTGGAATCAAGCACCAAGCGAAAATAGTCACCAAGTGGAAATGCTATTTGGTCATAGTGACTGAGCACCAAGTTCATGCAAAGGCACCGAGCAAAGTTATTCACTGAGCATTGTTAGTTACCGAGCAGTGAAGTTCATGTTACCGAGTCATAAAGTCAGTCACCGAGCAAGGATCGGTCATTGGAAGTTAATGATAAGATCAAATCTAAGATAGATCATGATGAGCTGGAAGATTCCATAGGAAAGGAAGAATTTTGTTACAATATCTATGAACTGAAAAATCAAGATGAAGATCGAAGGTAGAGATTACGCGGCAAAACAAATGTTGTGAGTCCCAAGAAGGGAACAAGTTCCAAGGTAAAAGTCAGGTGGTTTATTGAGTGGAAAGAAATCATAAGGATGATCAAATGACTGAGATTGATTTGCGGAAAACCTAATCAAGGAGATTAATAGGCAAAATATTGTCTATATAAATGAAGCTACATGAATGTGAAGCTATTGCTAGTTGATTAATGAGAAGGAAAAGAAAAAGGTTGACAGAAGAGAAGTCACTGAGTGATACAGGGAAAAGAAGAAGACTAAACTCTAAACTCTGAATAGAGATTATGAATGATTGATAGAAGAGTTATTGAAGAAGTGATGAAGTACTGAATCCAGCAGACCAATTGAGCAGAAAAGGATCTGATCAAGAAAAAGGTAGAAGACAATTGCTACATTAACAGATCAAGTTTTTATTGTATGTTTCATATTTGTATCTGAGAAATCTCTTAACAGAGTGGACTTAACAGTCCTATTGTAAATCCTAGAGATATGTCACATTCTAGCAAAGTGTTTTAAGTCTTTCATTACGCCACTTTTAACAGAGTGAAGATCCTAACAGATCTGAGGGAAATCCCTTGAATGGGTCACATTTGACAATGTGCTTTGTAATCTTTAATAGGATTGGCTCATAACCGAGCATACTTCAGAAGAGTATTATTATTTATGGGTGACAAGTCCCACGGAGGTTTTTCCCAATTTGGGTTTCCTCATTAAATCTGGAGCTAATGGGTCATTATCTTATGTGGATGATATGTGTTAATGTTGCTGCTATAATTGATCAAGGTTGAATGTTGTCTAGAATGCAGTAAACATAGGTTACCGAGTTGAATCAGATTTAGAGGTTGAGAGTTAAAATAGGTTAAAGTCCACTAATTCACCCCTCCTCTCTGTGGACCAACACTATTTTATGTGTTACATTTTTAGATCTTAGATTTTAGTGAGCCCGCAATAGACAACTCTTTCTTTTCTGGTGTTAGATGCTTTGCCTCTTTTCCTTACAGACTAGATCTTGCATGCATACTAAATTATTTTTCTTTTATGTTCTTGTATTTTAAAATACAAAAAAAAAACTGCATACACATGAAATTTTAAAAACATTCCTTGCATTTCATTCACCATGAAGATCTTTAAGATACTTTGGGGTATGGCTATTATTCTCATTATGATTCTTTTAGCACCTCTTTATAGTACTTATGATATTTATGAGAGTATCATCTATTTCATCATGTTTTTTAATCTTCATGTTTCACTTGCTTATGCTATTTTGAGATTAACTACTAATACTAGTCTTCCTACTTTCAAAACTTTTATTAAGGATTTGTGTAGTGGACTTATTTCTCTTTTGGAGTATGTGAAGAATCAGGTAGATGATACCACATTTACTAATCTTCCTAATCCTGATCCTATCATTCCTAATCTAGTTCCTAATCTTCCTAATCCTCATCCTATCAATACTAATCCAATTTCAAATATTCCTATTTCTATTTCTCCATCTTCTATCCCTAGTTCTTCCCACACTTATGATGGGGCTCAAGCTAAGGTTCATGATGCCGATGTTCAAGAATTCTTCCATTTACTTTCCCCTTCTTATCCGATCCATGATGATAAGAAACCTCTTGTCAACCTATCATTCCACCATATACATCATTTTCTCATGAACACCATAATAAATATCCTCTTGTAGAAGCTTTGAAAGATATGTACATTACCGGATATACTATGGTGGATAAACAAGGCTATAAGGGTTTAGGGCTTGGTATCAATGAACAAGGCATTAAAAACCTGATTCATTCATCCCCTAAACAAAATATGCATGGTATAGGTTTCCCTCCTTCTCAATGCAAGGTGGCTGAAATTAACTATCAGCCTCCTCTTCATGTCCTTCTTACAACACCTTCCTTAGATCACCCTGATACACCTCAATATGTGGCTAAGAAAGTGTATGTCCAATTAATGAAATCTAAGAAAGAAATATTTAAATCCATGCCCGAAAATGCTCTCTCTAAATACAAATGTCCTTTTCATTATAGTAATACACAGTTACTTTCTGATTGTGTGCATTTCAAACTATATGTTAGAGAAAGAGTTTCTTTAGGAATTATATCTCATTCTTGTGCAGTATTACAATTTCTTCATAATTTTGATATAGGGAATTCTGCTTGTTCTTCTCTAAATTAGAAGATTTTTCTCCTCTTGTCTCTTCACTGGGGGGCAAGAGGTATTTCACTCCAGTCTTCTAGGATCCATGTTTCTCTTAGCATGTATTTTGTTTTGATTTTAATTGGTTATTATTTCAATATTCTATCCCTATAATTTTCTCTTATGATACATACTTCCTTCGCTCATAATAACTCATGATATCTTTTCTAGGAAATTTGTTTTGTAAAGATATCTCTTTTGCTACAAAATCTCTTGATATAATTTGATATATCCCTTTCTTTCATCCCTGGGGGGCAAGGTACTTATCTTCTTCCTCTATCTAAGGATATACTTTCCTTAGCTTAGTGGCATTTTTTTATCATACAATATTATTTCCTTACAAAGATTTATGTTTTGGGCTATGGATACCCTCTTATATGAGAGGTGATTGTCCTAGGTCATAATTTCTTCTTTATTTTGCAAATTATGTTCTTTATAAACTCTTTCCCTTTCTTTGGGTTAGAGTTTGATTCCTTCATTCAAAGATTCCTCTTCCTCTTGATCGTAGGGGCTTGATGATTAAATCTTTCGTCCCTCTTTTCTTTAGAGGATGACATTTTATCCTAAGCACTCCTCTATGGTGGGGGTCTTTCTGATAAGATCTCTTCCTCATTGAGGATCCTTTTTTTCATATGTGACATATCTATTTCATGATTATCTATGCTCTTAGAGGTAAGGGTCAATACTCTTTGCTATGGATATAGTGTATATTGTTGTTAAGCTAGATATCTCCTTACTTTATGAAGTAGGTATCCTCTTTCTCTTCCTTATTCTGCCTAGTGGGTAGTCATGATAAGGAGGGGGGAATATATAGGGTCTCCCTTATACTATATTTTACATTAGTTTACATTTTATAACATGCTAAATCTTCAGAAGGTAACACACATAAGTTGCTAAATCCTGAAGAGATGTATTTTTGTTTTTATTTTTGCTAATTCCTTGGAAGGTAACGCACATAAGTTGCTAAATCCCAATGAGATACACACTTTCAATTTTACAACATGCTAAATCCTTGGAAAGTAACGCACATAAGTTGCTAAATCTTGAAAAGACACGCATTTTATATTTCATAGTGATACTAGAATTTAGATCTATGGATATTTCAAAAGCTGTCAGAAGACGCATTATAATTACAATGCATAGTTTATGGGTGAACCTATTGGGCTCTCCCTCCTTGGTGATTCATGGTAAGGTGGGAATATTAATAGGTGAGGTAATCACTATCTCTTTTCTCTCTTTCACTTTCATGCTAGTAGGATTAGATAACGAAGCTATGTTATCTATAGTGTTGCTCTTATCTTGCTTATGTAGTCATGTATGTTTTCTATGATTAATTGCTCTTTACATTAATATTTTTATGCATATATTTTAAGTTATAATCCTTTGTCTATGGGCTCATATCCTTGACCTAGTGATGTTCTACCTCATTGTGATCCACTAGAGTCTTTCTTCTAACATTACCACAAGTATGTTTGTTTTCCATACTCCCGCTTAAGTGGGGGCTTAATTTATCATCTTAAAATGGAAGCACTTCCATGTTAAGAACATTTATCCCTCCTTAGGGGTTGTTTTTGACCACCATCATATTTTACCCTCATTTATGCATCCTATCCTACTTCTGTATCTATTTTGGACCCTCATTGGGCCTCTCCGGGCACCATCCATCCCATTTGGCATGTTTTCCAGGGGTTCTGCCTCCCAAGGTCAAGGTCGACCTCAACCTTGACCTAGGTCAAGGATGACCTCAACCTTGACCTAGGTCAAGGATGACCTCAACCTTTCAAATCTTGAAGTTTGTCGGATGTCGAAGGTCATAAAAAGTTCATTTCCCACTTTCGGGTTGGTTGTTTTGGGTTCTGAAGTGAAAAATATTAAATCATATTTAATATAGGTCCTCTTTTAGGGGTATAGGTCTAATTATAATTTAATTCTCCTATGTAGGCCTCTCCAGAATATTTTTCCCTAGTTTCATATGTAAGGAAGTTTTCTCCTCTCATTTTCTCTAAGCCATGTGAAGTACGAAGTTCAAGCATCCATTATTCTACATGTTTTCAAGATTTCAAAGTGTTCAAGTCTTCCTCCCATGAATTCAAGTTCTCCATTGAAGATCAAGGAATCAAGCTTTCAATCCTTTGAAGGGATTTGTTTCAAGCGTTCAAGATTCATCATTCAAGCCCTAGATCTATACATCATGGTGGTGTGATCTTCCTTCAAGATCCTTTGTGCATCCTTAAACACTCATTTATTATTCCTTCAAGGTGGATTCCAAGCATACAATCATGGAGGTTTATAATTTATAATATTGAGCTCAAGCTTTCATATTTACATAATTACTAACATTCGAAATACAATTACATATCTATTGAATATCATAGCTTCATTATTAGAATTACTTCTATTGCTTGCTAGCATTCTTTATTTTAATTATTGATTTCAAGGTTTATTCCTAAATATGGGTTTGACCAAGGCAAACCCCCCCAACAAACAATCCATTTTTCTTGTAGGTATAGGTTTGGAACAGTGAATTGGAGTGCAGATACGGATACCCTTTTTGAAAAAATTTCAGGATCCAAAAACAGATTTTTAGTCTAAATTTTTAGGTCATTTCTACCCTAGTTTAGAATCAAAAATTTTGGGTCAATGGTGACATTGACTTGAGGGTACAAATCAGAACTATGTCAGAACAGAAAAATATTTCTGGGTTTTACTTGTCTCTACGTTTCTATTCCATATCCAGTCTCATATTTTCCAGAAACTGACTGTAGACCCCGAAAAAAAACATTCTTCAGATCTGCTACATTTCAAGGTTAGTACTTTTCTCCTATCCATTTCAATTAAGGTCATTGATCTTTCTAAATCTATCACCCACTCTCTTCTATAAAACAAAAATTAGGGTTTTTCTCTTTATCCCTATCCTTAATAGGTTGATTCATTTATGCTTTAATCCTTTCTTTAGGGTTAAAATCAATTTGTATCTTCCCTTTAAGAAATTTGGGATTAAGACAACAATCTTACCTTCTTCACCATTCTTATAAAACACATTAAATTTATCCCATACATTTCAATTTTAAATGCAAAATTAGGTCATCATCATGTTCCATTAATATGTTGTTAATGTGCTACTAGTCCTCTGTTCCATGGGCCAGTACCCTCTTGCTGCTTTTTCTATCAAAAACATTAGGTCATCATCTCTATTTCATATCCTACATTTTGGTAGCACCTATTTTATATGTTACACTTTTAGATCTTATATTTTATATCTTACACTTCTTCTTCGTCATCTTCTTTTTCATCATCATCATCATCATCATCTTCTTCTTCTTCTTCATCGTATTCAATGTCTTCTTCTTCCATCACATTATACTTTACCATCTTTCCTCTTGGATCATGTCTAACATCAAGTGACCAACCCATTTTATGTGAAACCTCTAGGTAAAACACTAGCTCACATTGGCTTCAAAGAACATAGGGCTCATATCCAACTAGCTCAAACAACCTTGTATTAATCATTATAAGTCCATTATCATATTCAATAATAGTTATATCAGGATCATTTTGTTTTAGTCATAGCCTGTACCATTGGACGATGAATAGAACTAATTTGAAGGAGTTAAAGTCGCACTCAAGTATACCATTCAAGATTTCATAGTATCAATTTTGAGATTATTGATGATGTATGTCATTTATAGATAAAATATTAGTGACCTCAAAGACTATAGTTATCCCAAAATCACAAGTTTTCTTCGTGTCATTCAATTTTTTATGCAAAATTTGTGGCCATGATAGTACATAACTTTGTGGTTCTTGACTTGCAACTTTTCAAGTGTGTCAAAATTCTTTGCATCGTGATTTGATATTAAACATATGGGTCATGATGATTAATAAATTTTTACGTACCTGTCTAACTCTTAAACCATATGCTAGATCAATTACCATTGGCGTAACATTGGGATATCCATTACAATGAGATTCTTTAACCAATGAAGAAACACCTTCCTATGTTAATGGGCCACCATTTTATTGACATCATTCAATCCATACCATCATCAAATAAATATTGTTTGCAATATACAAATGTAGTCCGTCCCACTCTTGACCAACTGTATAAAACAATAGACCAATTAGAAACAATTTATATTGATGAGTAGTAAAAATTAATTAACTAAAATAAGATCTTATAATTACCTCTCACTTTTCTCAATCTACCTTTCCCCATCAAGTACTCCCCTTCAAATTTGTTTGAAATAGAGTTGGGATCCCAAATAGGATCTACATGGATCTGTTCTGCAAACTTAGGAAGATATTCACTAATATACACCATGGTCTGGTATACAATATCTCCCTCACCATAGAACCCTCAAGATGTGCTCTATGTTGAACCAAGCCCTTCAAAAATTTCAAGTGACTCTCAACCATCCACAATGACCTAGTTTGTACAGGTCCACACAATTGAATCTCCTCAACTTGATGTATGAGGTAGTGTTCTTGTGCATTGAAAAATTTTGAAGGTGGACACTTTTGCATTTCACACATAAGATGAGGAATTTTTCTCTTCCAATATTTTATATCTTCTTTATTGATTTCTTTCAATGACAACCACCTCATGTATTTTATAATATCATATATAACTCATTTGACACTATTGTTGAAGTGGTGTGGGAGAGATAGAGGTAGAACGTATTGCAATTATTGTGATATGATCTTTTCAATATTTTATAAATGAATACAATGAAAAGTACTATATGCAGTATAAAAATATATAGTGAATACAAAATAACATGAATTACCTTAATAAATGTATGTCGATCATGTTTTTCATCCCTGGCCCAAATTCTCTTTTCTCTTATATGAGATTGTTTATGTTTGAAGAAAATCCTGTGAGAAATTGAATTTTTGTATGACTTATTTTATACCATTTCTTTGCTCCTCTGAGAATAACCAAGGAAGGGCACTTATATCAATATGGTCTAGACATTGTTATTTGATCAAATGACATTTTTCATTGCTTGGTTGGATTCTTCAATGTCACTACAAATTTTGACAATTTTATCTTTTTCACGCCTTCCATCCAATATTTTCCATAATGTCTCTCTTACATTCTTTCCAATATGCATAGCATCAAACAAATGCACGATTAGGAGTTTCTCGTAGTACGACAACCTACTAAATTGTGTAGGATAATTTTTTATTCCTTTTAGAAACTGGTCATTAATGCCTTGGCGACCTTCACAAGCATAAATGACATCATTTGTAAACTAAACACAATATCAAAACATAAATTTCAAACAAAAACCATCAGATGGAATGACATTAGCTCAATGATTTATTCTATTGTATTCCAACTTCCATAGGCAAGCTGTCATTCTCTATGGCTTTGATGTAGTCTCTTCTTTCCCATTGAAAATATGTTTTTTGGTAATTCGGTACTTATGATTTATGTGAAAAAAGTATTTATAGGCTTCCAACATCTACTTTCCCAAACTTTTTGAACGATGAGATTTCATCTTTAGACTACAAACTAGATATGCAAATTTTCCCTCTGTCAAAAGACCTATAAGCTCATATATAATTTCATTAAAGATGTTAATTTTGATAATTACAATTATCATGCGCAACTTAAACATATAAAAAATGTGTTAGCACTATAACATACCAAAAAAGGGGTGTTTACAAGAGAACATATCACAAAAATGTGTTAGCACTATAACATACCAAAAAAGAGGTGTTAACAAGAGAACATACCATAAAAATGTGTTAGCCCAGGGTCATCATATATTGTCCATATAAGCATTACATGGTATTATAATTGTCTTTGTTGTATTGGTCTAGAGATGTCCTACATAGTGACCCCATTCCATAACAATAACAACTCATCGATGAGGGGCTCAATATATACATTCATATCTTTAACTTGGTACTTACCTAGTTGAATGAACAAAAATATTATATAATTATTATGACCATTTTGACGTGGTATTTAAAATAAATTGATTTAGATGAATATTAAATAAAAAGATACATGGAACAATTATTGCCAACATTATATGCTCCCTCTTTATGGACATCTATGGAGGAATGTTATTGTTGACAAAAAAATAGGCCACACCGAGTAAACAGATCTCATCTCTCCAAATGGATTTACACCGTCTACTGCCAATAAAAGAGCGATATTACAAGGTTCTTTAAAGTGTGGCCAAGATTCCTCTATTTCCTTAAATGTTGAACAATCTGTAGGCATTCAAAAAATGTCATCTTGACTTATATTGCATGCATGGTAACCCATAAATTGTGCCAAGCTAGTGCACCGATTAATTGTTGCAGATGTGGAATAATGAAAATATACCAAAGAACCTCATGAGGCACCTTTTTTGTTATTTTATCTTATTGATATCTACTAATATGACAATCAGGGCATTCTGTTGCAAATTCATGTTATTTATGATATATAATAGGGTCATTTAGACATGCATTTATTGTTTGATACTCCATTCCAATATCTTTCATAATGATAGATATTTCTCAGTACGAGCGAGTTTGAATGTTTAATGGTGGTAACAAACACTCACTTATCAACCTACAGCAAAAACAATAATTTGTTAATATTAAATAATATTAATTGGTACATGATTCACCATTTGTTAACTATAAGGAAATTATGACTAAAAAGGATGAAAAATGATGACATATATGACATACCTTAACATACGTGTGATTCCTAAATTGGATAAACCATTCATAACCTTCAAGTTCACCAACAACAATATAGAGGGAATAAGATTTGTTTGGGAGCCTTCATATAGGGGCTCATATGCCTTCTCAAGTATAGGTACATCAAGGTCATATTCATCATCATCATCATCATCATCATCATCACTTCTGTCAGTACCATCATCTTGATCATCATGATCAGTTATGCCAGTACCATCATCTTCAATTGCGTTATCTACCACAGGATCATCTTCTTCCATGGGCTCATTATCTTATGCTTCAATATTCACACCTCCATGTTCCCCTAGTTGGAAATCGACATTCTATGGATTGTCATGGTCCATTACATGAAACCCAGGGTAGTTGACCTATATCAAAATGATGAACTTAAATTAACCATGACCATAATGTCATCATCAATTAATTTCTTATGTATATAAATTATTAAAATAATATATCAAAATACATACCAATGGATGAAATTTGTTTCCCCCTTCAATGTGACCATGTTGCCTACAATTTTCTTGAACTTTTTTATTAGATGTATAAATAAGTCTTTAAGCCCTTGAAATTTTTGTAGGGACAATAACATTTTCCATCACCTTTTCTATTCAAGTTAGACAACAATGTAGCAATTTTCTCCCTATTTTATTCTAGGTTGATATTGTCAGTCATGGTCTTTCTTAATAGGAAAATATTTGGGCGATATTATAAAAAAAAATCATCTCCTATACTTTGAATTAAGATATTAATGTTGTCATCTGTCAAATATAAAAATACTAGCATTAATGTTGTCATCTGTCAAAACATTTAAGAGTTGACTAGACAAAAAAGCAAGGTCTCAATCATAACATGAGAATAGGTCTTTCAGAACCAAATAGAGATTTTAATGAGTAGATAATTATGGATTATGAACCTACTTAGCCACATGGGCAACATTATATGAATGAATGAGAGGATAAGGTGAACAATTTTATATTGGTTCTGATAAAAAAAATTATATGCAACCCAACTCACTTGACTCAAAAACACAAACAAGGTTGAGGAGATGCCTTTAATTGCATAGAAAAATTAGAAAATAAATATAGAACAAAAAAAAGGATTCATTATTTATTAAATTACTATAAAAAGTGTTACTTTAGAAATATAAGCTTAAGGGAATGGCTTCTCTATAGTTTTAGAGTGACTAAAACTATAGACATACTCATGGTTTTGAAAGTTACAGAGACAATAATAACTATAACTACCACCAAATGATAAAATATGTTTATATTGATGATATGATATATCTCACAGCTGGTACATATAATTGTTAAGGGTTCTTTTTCTGAGTTGAGCTATATAGGTACCGTTAAATTTCCATGGCCTTGAATTTATAGACCTCCTACTATAACTAACTTTTGGGTTAGAAATCAACTAAGTTAGAGTATGGAAGTTGTCAACATTATTTTTATATTTACGACTCTAACTTCTTACAAACTAAAATTCCAAATCCTAACTTTAATAAACTAGAAGATAAGAAATTAAGTAAAACCCAAATTGACTGAAGTTGCAATATTTACTAAATATAAATATAAATACTAAAATTGCAACTTTATCCAACACAACTATCTAACAAGGTCATTGGTATTGTCATGCCTATAGGAGTTGGACCTCTATTATAAATGACTAGTTGATTGTAGCATGAAAAACTAAATACAATACCAAAACCTCCATAAATATTAGTACCATAACCATATTTACCTTAAAGATGACAATTTTGAATAATTATCGTCTCAAAAGGATTAAAAGTAGAACTTTCTAGGTTGCTTGTCATTCATATGGAAAATTGCAAACATACAAAAACTCCACCTCTTTAGTTGAAGAAGTTAGTTGATGGGATGTTGTTTGAATTATTGAAAGAAACGCCTTTTATCATGTTCAATGTCTTTACCCAATTTGTAAGGGTTAAATAAGATACCATATTCTTTGATATGAAGATAAGTGATTTCTCAGGATGCCTATGGAACCATACCATTTTCTTATTTTATGGTTATGACAGATGGTTAAATAATTGAGATTTCTTTGTACATAGTTCCACATTTTGTATTCACTAGCAATCTAACTACAATATCTGATAACTTCCCCATTCCAAGATTTGATGGAAGTATGCTACTACTTTAAAGTTTTCACCTTCATGTTGTAGAGGGAATTGGAAAATGTGAAGTAGATTTGGCTTTATACTACTAATTTTATTTACCTGAATGTTCTAAATCTTTTCCAAGGAATTTGTTTATGTATAGGTTGTTATAATTCATGTTTCCACCTCCAATCTTCCTTAGCCACATGAAAAAATTCTTTGAGGTGTTTAAATTAGCTCATGTGCCAAGTTGATGTTTCAAATTTTGCAATGTAAGTCTTTCAAAACATTTTAAAACTCCAAATTCTGACCGCATTCCTCTAGAATCCATTATGGTATCACTTTGACTCATAACTTCCTATTTTTTCTACAACAGGGAAGAAGCTGGAAATATTCTTCATGAATCAACATCATACCTAAAAATTCCATTTATTTGAGACAATCACATTCTTATTTATCTTTGAGCTTCTTCCAATATCATATTTTCTACTATGAATCTTAACCAAAAATACTAGCTGTCTTATTGATCTTTGCTTTGTCAAACAACTTGTGCAGGCTACCTTGCTAGCATGAAAACAAAAACACATGATTAAAACAACTGAGAGAAAGTTGTCAAGCAAGTGATGCATTGCAAAGGAAAATGAATAATTCCATAACCACAAAACTCTGTTTCCAGTAAGGTATACCATTGTAGGGTGATTTGGACCAACCATTGCGAGCATAGTTATAAGTAACCACCAAGAGGAACATACATCATTGCAATCCTTAAACATACCACTTAGATACTGCATATGCAAACTGAAAAACAAATAAATGGGGATATGACACATTTGGGTGCCTTTAGTACATCACTGTAGGACCATATGTAAATTGAGCCATTAAAACTATTAAAATCACCACAAAGGATCAAGAAAACAAGAAGAATGCCAATAGTGCTTGCAAGAGTAGTATGTGACCTCTGTAAATTAGGTGAAATCATTGGACATTAAAAGGTTGACTTCAACAGAGATAGTAAAGATGACCAACTAGAGTATACCATATTTACAATGAATATCAGAGCATGAGAATTATGTGTGGCACCACAAACAAGTAGGAACATGTGAGAAGGGATCCTCATAATGCATCAAGAGACACCACAATAATAATAAAAAACATGCATACTCATGGAGGGGGTGGGGTAGAAAAAATAAGATACAAAAAGACAACACGTTTATGAAACTTTGTGATGATTGATTGCAAATGAAAATAAATTATGTTATACTCTATAATGTATTGATTGTCTATGATTCAACATCTTGTGTGGATATCCATGAGCACTACATCCATCAGTTCATATGCCTTATCCGTTAGTCTATATTTTATATGAATGTGTGAGCACACATTTTCCACAACTTCCACTTATGACTTTATAGATGTCAAGTCTATGTTTCAAGTCAGAGAATGTTGTCCAAAGTTATGGGAGTTTGATTTACATCCAATAATTTCATTTATTTGAATCTTTCTATTGATCTTCCAATAGATGTATCTTGTGCATACCATTCAATCATACATTTAATGAGATGCCACTCTTTGCACTTGTTTTGAAAACCACTATTGACAAAACCATATATGTCATCCCTACAACCGTGGAATTCCCAGGCCACATTTCTTTGAGGCATACTATTAAATAGTTAGGTTCCTTGTTTGAGTTCTTGCATATTGCTTGCATATTTTTTAGTGCATTAGTTTGAAATTTTCTAATTTTATTTTAATTTAACATGCCCTTTGTGAAGTATCTTCCACATTTTGTATACATTTTTAATTTTAAGATTTCCAACTACAAATAAAATTCTACAAAATTGAACTTAATATCTTGGACTGAACATCTATACATCTTTACATTATAACACATAATATTTTTTCTCATTTCCATCTTTGAAAGTTTCACACTGAGGTTGAGGTTCTTAGCATTCTCCTCTATCCACTAATTCATATACTAGTGGTTTAATTTTAGTAGGAGCTTATCTCTAGGCCAAATATTTTACATGTTGGCATGGTGTTGGAAGATCTAAATAAGATGGTTGATCCAAGTTAGGGGTCTTAGGTGATTATTAATTAGATTGAGGAAATAGATATATGGAGACTAAGATTTTGTAGAACCAAAGAAGTAGGTTCAAGGGTGCCCTAAGCATCAATGACCTACACATGTTAGAACTTAAATAGTATTACAACTTTTTTATTGTGGAACCTTGAAGACCTTAATGTGATTTTTATATACTCATCAAATAGAGAACAACATATGCTTCATGAAGAAGCCTCCATTTTATTATTATAATAAACATTTCCTATTTGTTGACAGTCACAAATCATACTTGTTAAACAATGATATAATGGATACAAATACTCATAGTTTCATCACCTATTCATCTAAAAAAGGTCACAATACATCCCATCTTCCTTCTTCAATACTTCTATCCTTAAATTTTTTATCATTTTATGTTCAAACCTTTGAAACTTCATTAAAACATGTCATTATAGTCTAAAAATTATGAGAACAATCGACTAGGGCATTCTTAATACATGACCAAATCTCTTCACAAAAATCTACAACTTTGGAATTATAAAATAAGAATTTAGAGGAACTGTTCCACTAATTTATAGACCATTCCTATGGTCGGAATGAAAGTTATGTATTTTTAAAGAAGGTATATGAAAAAGTGAAAAACATGCATATTTAACCAAGAACTACTGGGAGCTAGACCTGGAAACAAATTGTGTTGTGATGATTTTCATAATAGTACATTTTTTTTTGGGTAAGCTCCCAGTAGTTCTTAGGAAAAAATGTATGTTCATCGCTTGTTCATATACCTTCTCTAATCAACTATTATATACATGTGAAAGTTGTATATGTTGTATAAGGTGTGTGTGTGTGTGTGTGTGTGTGTGTGTGTGTGTGTGTGTGTGTGTGTGTGTGTGTGTGTGTGTGTGTGTGATAGTAAAAGAAAAATCACCTGAGAAAGTGAATCAAGGTATGATGTGTAACACCCCAAAATTGGCACCTTATAATCCAATCAATTTTGGTGCATTTTCTCATATTCAAAGTCCTATTGTACTGGGCAAATTCTTCTTCTTATTGACTTTAATTGACTGAGTTTTTAAATGCAAAAAACCCAAATTTGCATAAATCTGACATTATATTTAATTCCTAAATTCTTAGAGTTTATTAGCTAAAAAAAACCCTATGATTAATTGATTTAATTCTAAAGTATTAAGTGCTTTTAATTAAATCAATTCCACCCCCTTTATCTAATATAAATAAAAGGAATTGAAAGGTTATTTAATTATTGGGTGAATTATCCTCAAAAAAGGAATTCCATAATTCCATGTGAAAGGACACTAATGTGGCAATAATTCACCATTTTATTTAAATAATCTTTGAATTTTTGTCTCAAAAGAGAATGAAGAGACAACTGTTTCTTTTCAAGAAAATATTCACTCTCTTTCCATGGTTTTCTATAAATTGGACCTCTTTTTCTTCATTGAGGAGGATGATTTTGGAGAGCATCAAATCTATAGTCAATTTTGCATTTAATTTCTTTCATGCTTTTAAGCTTAAATTTGCATAATTAGGCTAGTTCTCAATTGGAATTGAAGATATATTGCTTTCATTTATGATTCATTTATATTTCTAACATTTCAATTTGGTTCTTTCAAGCTCTCTAGTAAATGCAATTCCTTTTCTAGTTTAAATGCAATTTCCATTCTAGATTAAAAGTATTTGAATTCTAGATTAGGAGCATTGGTTTTTCATAGATTAAATGCAATTTGCTTCCATAGACTAGTTGTAATTCATTCCTAGATTAGTTGCAATTCACTTTCATAGATTAATTGCATCTCTTTTTGTAGATTAATTGCATCTCTTTTTGTAGACTAGTTGCAATTTTGATTTCATAGAATAATGGAATTTCATCTTTTCTAGAAATCCTCCATGTTAGCAATGGTCAGGTTGTTGGCTCTCGTTCTAAGGGTAAAATCGACATCCACAACTAACTAGGAGGCAACAAGTCATTTTAATTGAGTTTGTAGGATAAAAAACTCATGTTTATCTTTGTAAATTGAACAATTAAGTAAAGACTATGTTGGTTTGTGCATGATTTAGAGGTCACATTCAAGCACACACATTTTGGCGCCCACCATGGGGTAGAAAAATGATTTTCGGCCTCATTTTTGAACTTCTTGACTATGTTTTTGGACCTCTGTCGTATGTCCATACTGTACTGGTACTGAGTCTTGCACAAATTTTTGCATCAAGCTGCAAAAAAAAATTTCTCAGTAGCACTCTCTCGCATGAGAAAATAGAAATCTCACTCACGTCGAAGTATTTTCTCGCGCGCATCGAAGCACTTTCTCGCGCGAACTTTGACAAACAGACATTTAAAATTCAAAATTTTTAATCTATTGTTTCTCTGTTCTGAGATCTATTTCTGCTCTAATTTTTCTGTTTCTGGTTTTCTGCTGTAGCATAATAGTGGTTTGCAGGTTCGTTTGCCAAAGATAAAAACTTTCTAATGATTTACTTGCAGGATGATAGTCAAAGGCATAATCAAAATGTCATGTTTGTTTACTATTTTTCATTCACGTAGTCTAAATAGGGCTTTGTTAAAATTTTGTAAGGATCCCGATAGCAAAGTAGGGGAATAGGCTCTTCATTACATGGAAGTAATGCCCATGGATGAAACTGAGACCCAGATGTTTCTAGCATGATGGATACTTGGGGAAGCAAAGCAAGATAGCAAATCTTTAGCACTTCTACTTGTTAGGGGATTATGCTCTTCTCTCTTTGAGAGACTCAGAAACCCAAAGACTTGTGGATTTGGTGGAGTGAAACTATCTCGATGATTAAAATGATTGATGTGTTTGGGTGAGGTGCAAAGGCAGAGAAGTATGCTCTTCTCTCATTGAGAGAATCAAAAAATCAAACCCTTGAATCCAAACCAAGTTGATTCACCTTTAGAGGGCCTACTGGAAGTTGAACCTTTGGGAATGACCCAAGTGAGTACACACCTTTTGCCAGTGATTCCGCCTCACTCTAATAAAGTCTTCTTTGTTGTAGTCTAAAGAATCCAAAGCCATAGTAACTTCTTTCTCATTTTCTTTGACTATCATCATGAGAAAGCCTTGTTTGTCATATTGAGCGGCACCGAACCCAGCCTTGCTTGCAAGGGTGTGTGACTTACAAGTGT
The DNA here is from genome assembly GCA_018584345.1 of Thuja plicata. Taxonomy (NCBI): domain Eukaryota; kingdom Viridiplantae; phylum Streptophyta; class Pinopsida; order Cupressales; family Cupressaceae; genus Thuja; species Thuja plicata. Next base: position 29,403 of record MU224933.1, read on the forward strand.
TGGTGTGGCTGCAAGGCCCCAGTTCTATATCAAAGGCACCGGAGGTTATTGTGAATGGAAGTCTATTAAACACTCTCTTAGTTAGATGCCTACCCAGTTCACCTCTGAAAGGAGACATAATTTGTGCACAGGGAGAGGGGAGAATCTCTCCCCTAGATTCTCGACATAGGTATGCACCTGGATGTTGGAAGTGGTACATGACGCTAGCCCCTATTTAAGGGTAACCTTTGAACATATATACTTAGTCCTTGGAAACACTGAAAACATGGGTGTTCTTTCGAGAGTGACACTGTTGTGTGAGGTGTACACATATGCATAAGACAGTGGGGTACAAATTTTGTCTTCTCAACCAATTTTCTTTGTAGGGATAATTGAGTGTTTGTTCTTGAGTCTTAAAATGTCTATACTATCATCAAACAAAGACTCCCATGTTTCTACCAAGTTTATTTGTCCTTGGTGGAATTGTTTACAACTACTATTTGCGTCACTACTTGACTAGAACTTCATGTTTTTAAATGAGTGCTTGTCACCTTGAAACAGAGATTGCTGATTTGTATCATCTTAAAACTATCCTAAAGCCTGGAAATCTTGTTAGAGAACAGTTCTCACTGTGTCTCAAAATCTAGTTTTTATTTTGAAAACTGAGTTTGTTTATCTACCTTATCTGCCTCTTGTCTGGATTTTGATTCCTCATTTCCCTCGTTGTCTGCAGACTGAAACTAGTTGTTTTGAGTTACAAACTGACTGATTCATACTTGAACTTGTCGTGTATTTTTGTCTCCATCCTATTTTCTTATATTTTGTACCTTGCGACATGATAGTCATATCCTGGCTGTTCTAGCCATACCTCCGATGATTCATGCCGGGTGCATCTCACACCTTAGCTGTTCTAGCCTATTACCTATTTTTTTTCCATACCTTTAGAGATAGAGTTCTGAATCAGATCTTAAGTTTCCTCTCATATGAGCTTCGTCTATGCCTATTACGACTAGGAGCAGTAATATTTTTCCTATACGCAGTTCTAGAGTAGGTAGAGGTAAACATCACAATCAAGGAAAAGGTCATTCTGAACCCGTTATTCAAGTGGATAATCAAGAGGGACCATCATGTTCCTCTTCTCCATTTAGTTTAGACCCAAGTCTGAATCTGAAGCCAGTGTTTCAGTTTTGTTCTAATCTGTTGTTTCAAGATCAACGTAATCCATTTCTCTCAAGCCAACAAGGCTACAAGAAGTCATTTGTTTGGGGTGATCCTATTAATGACCCTCACTGCCTTAGTAATCAATTCCAACATTTCAATCCTTTTGATTCACCGAAAAGAACATCGGCTATGAGTCCTCACTCTCATACTAAAGGAGTGCACATGCAACAATCTCACATTAACAACATGACATCTCCTTTTGATTACACACAAGGTCATGACCAATCTCAACATGAACAAGGTCAAGAGCAACACCAGGGTCAAGATCAAACTCAGAGCATTTATGAAATTCTTGGCAATGAAGATGACCCAATAACTAAAAATGATATAGACACAACAAAGTCTAATAAATCTCTTATTAAAATGATGGACATACTCCTTGTGGAAGACAAAGAAAAATACTTTCTAGATTTAGCAAATCAAGGAGTCAAATTACCCATGAACTTCCAATTGGAAACACTTGTCGCTAAAAACCTCCAAATTGCATAAGATAATTCAAGACATGCAAGGAAAAATCAACCAACTTATGAAAGATAAGGACAAACCTACACAACAGTTCACAATGGAAAGTATATGTCCTTTTCCATTTGATAGGAGCATTGTTATGCCACCTTTTCCCAAAGGTGTAGAACTCCCAAAATACGACAAGTATCTAGGTACCACTGATCCCCAAGATCATTTAAGAGAATTTGGTGCCTTGTCGATGGAATTTATACATGGTCAAACATATTTGATGCATCTTTTTCCACAAAGTTTGGGCAGACCCGCTATGGAATGGTTCTCGCGATTGCCCACTGGCATCAAAAATTTTGATGAAATTGCTAATCTCTTTATGCAACACTATTCTCATAATATTCAACATCTTGTCAACATAAGGGATCTTTGCAACCTTAAGAAGAAGCAAGGGGAACCATTCTTGACATTTCTCCAAAGATGGAGACAACTTTGCACAAAGTACCCTCGCAAAATACCCGAGTCTAAGAAACTCGATATATTCTTGGATAATCTCACCCCTAACTTCGGGTATCAAGTCCAACTTCAAGGTCCCCTTAACTTTGATAGTATGATAAAACAAGCTATGAGAATAGAATCATTCATGGTTAAAAAAGGCGAATTGACCTTGTATAAAGATAACAAGAAAAATCTCTCATCTTCCAACAAAGACAAAGGGAAATTTTCCAACAAAAATAGAGATGTTGTGAATGATGGGGTGGTCGATAACGTGAATTCAACTTCTTCAAAACTGGTCTTTAATCTCACCTCGAGTATACAAGAAACCAAAGCTGTCAAAAAGGCTGCAACCAATACTCAACAGCCTTCTAAATTTTCTGGCAACAAACCTTGGGTAGCGCAACCTAAGCGTGAATTTACCTCTCTGGGAGAACCGCTTGATGTGGTTTCAAAACTTTGGTGCAAAATTAGATTCTTGCTCCTTTGGAGAAATGTTTATATGATCTGCAACCAAGAACTCATTGGTGGAATGAGAATGCTTACTGTGATTACCATCAAAACAAAGGTCACAAGACTGCTACTTGTCTCCAATTACAACATAAAGTTCAAGATTTGATTGATAACCAGGTTATCATTGTAGAGAAACATAACAAGAATTCAGATCATCAAGCATTCAAAGATCCCTTTCCTCATCAAGAGAAAGGTGAATCCTCCAATGCTCAGAATAATAATGCCAAAGTTAATTACGCCAATACCACTTACGATAATGTGATCAACATGATTGAACCAGTGGAAGTGAAATATTGCAATATGTTTACCAGCAAGGGAAGTGGGAATGTTTCTAAACCCAGAACCCCGTTTATCTTGAGAGGCCCTACGTCTCGATTATCTAAATCTGAAACATCTCGAGATTGTGTGAATGTTGTTATTAGATCTAATACACTAGAATCTCTATCAAGGGTCCTAACCCTCCCGCTGCTATGTCCGCACCAAAACAAACTACAAATAAGACTGTTGTTGGTTCTACCAACAAAACCATTAAGGCAGTCCCTATGCCTCCTACTGCTGGTTATAGCATTCTTCACCAGCTTCAAAGGACCAATGCTCAGATAAATATTTTTGAGCTATTGAAAATTTGGCCTGTTCATAGGCAGATTCTGGACAAAGCTCTCACTGAAGCTAATGTCCCCAAAGATATCAATTTGGATCAGTTTCAATCCATGGTGGGTCATTTGACCTAGTTGCATTATTTATCCTTCTCTAAAGAAGATGATCACTCAATTAGTCACCCGCACAATGCTCCCCTGGACATAGAAGTCATGATCAGAAAATAGCTAGTCTGCCACGTGCTCATTGATAATGGTGCTGGTCTTAATATTTTCTCCACTCTTTTTCTTTCTCAACTAGGTTATGGTGAGGATCACATAGATTCTCACAAGAGAATTACCATAAAAGCTTATGATGAAGAAGAGAGAACATCTAAAGGTATAGTTGCGCTACCCATTCAAGTTGGCCCAGTTGAAAGAGACGTCATATGTCAGGTGCTAGACCTTCCTTTGGCGTATAATATTCTACTAGGAAGACCGTGGATCCACAAGATGCAAGCGGTTCCTTCTACATACCATTAGTATATCAAGTTTTCTTTTCAAGGCGCAGAGGTGACCATTCCTGCTAGCATGGGTTTGTCTTGTAATGCTCTCACTCAATCAGCTGACAGTCTTGTTCAAACTAATAGAGAATACACAAAACTCTGTGATGCCAAGCTCAAAGACATGGAAGAGACACTGAAAATCACAGACATAGGCATGGGGGGATATCAAATGGAACCTGTGCTATCATTAGCAGCTCTACCCCTGTCTCCTCGATCTTATGGAAGCCCTTTTGAGCACAACAAATCTTTTGCTACTCCTAAGATAGTTTATGAGGGTACATTTGTACGGTCTAATACACCATTGGAAGATGAAGATGAGCAAAGAGCTATCAAGGCTTGGCTCCATAAAGGAAATAACATAGCTAAACAAACTGCCCCAGCTCGTGAATTAAATCCTAACAGTGAGGGTCTTAAGATTATGAAATGTTTTGGGTACAAAGGAAGTGGCCCGATTGGTGTGAATGGCAATGCATTAGTGGAACCTATCCAAACTATAGATCAAAATACAAAAGACACCACTGGTTTAGGTTTCAAAAATGTCTTGTTTTATCTAGGGATCAATAAATTTGTGCCAAAGGTAGAACCTACACCAAAACCTGAAGGCACAACTGCAGTCGACACTATACAAGATAGCTTGGATGAGGATTGCTTTCCTTATCCCATCCCTCCTGATCTAGCAACATTCTTTGCTAAGCCAGATAAGTTTGTGCCACGTATCTATACAGCTGAAACTGACAGTGATTCTGATCAAACCACTCCATTTGAGACACTAACTTTTGAGCAATGGAAAGACTTACAAGATCCTAAATTCAAAGGAGAACAGTACATACCACTACAATTTCAAGAACGGTTAACACAAGAACAAGCTATTATTGCAGGAACTCAAAAACCTTGATGGTGCAAGCATACAAGTCAAAGTTCAGATACAGACTATCATGAGTATGAGTTTGATAGTTTGTCAGTAGGATCTTATGAAAGACTTCTCAACATAAGTGAGGGGTCTAGTGAAAATCCTAATGAGTCTAAGTCTATAGGTGTTAACATGTCTTCTACTTCGATTGTTAGGGATCAAAAGGATTCAAACACGCCTTTGGATGAGATTAGTTTAGGGGTAAAAGCACAATAATCTGTCACCCTTTTACAAAGGAAAAGGACAACAACACCAAAACTGTAAAACTTCAAGGGCATAAAAGTCACATTTCTATTGAGAATTTGAAGATGATGTAAACTGATGAAATGTGTCAAATAGGATGAATTATATGCCTATAATTTTTTTCTAAAAATTTGAACCAAAATTAATATTTTTTTTGAAATGTTTAGGTCTATTTTTCATTTTCTAAAAAAACTGTAAATCAGGGAGTTTACTTCCTGCCAAATCATTGAAGATGACTCTCTTCTCTAGTGCTATCTATGATTTTAAAAATTTTATGAATTGATTTAGAATTTTTTTATATTATCCGAAGCAATGACTTCTGAAAGTTTTAATAACCTACATGTATTTTTTAATGAATTTGTTCAATATTTTATAGTCGAAACAATATAAAATTTATATCTCAAGAATCGTAGTTCTGAGATCTAGAAAAGGGCACTTTTAGTTTTTTGACATTGTCTAGTTTGAGCAGAGAAAAAACTAGCAGAAGTGCAAACTTCTGG
>MU224933.1:41102-73467 GCA_018584345.1 Thuja plicata
ATATAATTATATATATATATATATATATATATATATCGGTCTGAATGTACAAGGGTGCTACTCGAGCACAATATGTGTCAAAATGGTGGTACAATATACATCACAATCTAACCACCTAGAGGAGGTGGAGGTGGTGGCATGCCCTGCTGCTGAGGGGGTGGCATACCCTGCTGCTGAGGAGGAGGAGGTCCCGCTGGAGGTGGTCCCAATGGAACAACCCATGCACCAGCATACTCTGTGAAAGGCAAAATCTGATCTGCTACCTCAGGTACTGCAATAGTATACACAGCATAATAGTAAGAAGCTTGGGCAGCCTCATATCTGGTCTCTAGTTGGGATCGAGCCAATGCCTCTCGTAACTCTCGGATCTCCCAGTCTCGCTCAGATATCTGTGTATCCCTGATGATCACCTGTGTGTGGAGGTCATCATGCTCCCTCTCTGTCTGATGGGCTCTTTCCCTGACTCTCTAGAGAGCCTCCTATAACTGTGCTACCTGTCTGCCTACTGGAGGATCAGTAAAAATAGCATCAGGCATCATTGTATCATCCCCCTACTCTGTAGCTCTATCCTGGCTACCACTGGACCTAGCACCTGCATCTGATCCCATCGGTCTAATGGGAATATCGGTCTAAGATGTCTATGGTTGTACAACTCACTCCTGCTGCTGTAAAGGAGGCTTCTATGGCTGCTATACCTATGGAGGCACTTGCTGCTATGGTGGTGGCTGCATTGCCTATTGTACCTGCTATAGCTGTGGAGGCACCTACTGTATCGGTGTAATAGGAGCTATGAATCTGGGGAATGGATGGGCTAACATGTAGTCTCTGTATGCAGGTGTCATACCTGCATTCATCACCACGGCCATATAATCCCACCTAGCTGGTGGTACTCAGGCATCTATCATGCTGCGCCCCCTCTCAAGTAATCTCTGCTAGCCCTTCTTTGTCTCATCGATGAATTGAGCATAAGTACAATACTGAAGAGACACATCTTGTGGCCTCCCAAACTGGCGCAATACGCGCATGAGAAAGAAGTGCTCAATGATAGTAATGGTATGTCCTATCAGAGGACACAAATAGAACATGTATGATAGCTCATGACGAGCATCATCCCAAACCTTAGTGGCTACCCAAGGTCACCATATGACTGCAGCCATATCATCAATTTGCGCCCTCCACTGCTTAGTCTTACCCAGTGCGGGCTAGGTCATCAAACCAGCGTATCTATAAATGCATATCTCTAATGGCTATCATGTATCATGGAAAATTGGCCTACATATGGGAAGGTGCTCCCAGGCCCAAATCTGCAAAATGATAACTCCTACCGCCATAGTACGAGCACCCTGATACATGATCTCATGCATCTCATGATACATCTATGTGAGAATGCACTCACCCCATCCAAAAGTAACTACAGGTACAACTAGCATCTTCTAGAGCATAACACCCTAGCCACACTCTAAACCATGCTGACCATGATCAGGAACTAGATGATCGCTCAGAAACAGTGCAAGAACAACCGCCAAGGGATAATCTCTGCCATAAGTCCATATCAACTCTGCCCAGGAGATGGCCCGGCCCATCACCAAATCATCCTGAAAGATGGCTCTCAAATCCTATGTACCATCTCTTGGCTGTGTACAATACTCTAGACAAGCTCCATGGAATGACACTCTCAAAATCCGGTATACATCCTCTGGAGTCACTGTCATCTCTCCCTGTGGCAAATGAAAAGTGTTCATCTCTGAATGGAAATGCTCAACCAGGGCACCAAGTAGTCTGTGATTCACCCAAATATTGGGTACATTATGTAGATATGTCAATCCCAACCCGTCAATGTGGGCCCCGTCAACATCTGATAGTCTCTGCAACAACTCACCCATGATAGGATGATGGGATCTGAAATCGATGTCTGGGAGGTCGACCTGCAAAGCAAGTGAAAAAATTGGATCAGTACCTCAACAATGATGATTTTTCAAAGCAAAAGACAACAAATGCAGCTATGGACCTATTCTGGACACAGTTTAAGATATGGCAACTAGTTGACTTAGCGAAGCAAGAAAATGACAATTTTTTACTTTTGGCCAGTTTCCCATGCGAGAAAACTCTTTTCTTGCATGAGGAAACTCTTGTCCCGCGTGATATTTTTGGCTCATGCGAGGCGGGATGTGTTCTCATGTGAGATTCTAGAAATCTCACACGACGCACGCGCGCTCTTCGCGAGAGCACTGGGAAGGGGCCCGCATGCGGAACCCCTTACCCGCGTGAGGATTTTGATTCCTCGCGCGAAAGGTGATTAGGGCCGATGTGAGGAAACTATTTCCTCACACAAGATTGGACGAGACAAAGTTTAAACACCCCTAAAAACATGCTAATGCTAAAAATTGATAAAAAAATTTCAACAATACAGGATCAAGTTATGAGTACTTACAGGTGCGTCATACTCTGCTGGTCGGTTATGTCATCGGGAGCACTCAAATCGGTGAGAATGTACAGGAATGCTATCAATGTCAGCTAGATCCCTCACCATTGCTAAAGTCAAAAGGTGAATAATGATTTGAAAATGACCCCTTTAGGCCTTATATAGCCTTTGACCTAATTTTTCAAAGTGCTCTATTTTCCGCAAAAGTTACACCCTTGGCTAAATGGACCGTTCTGAATCCATTTTCATGATCGAAATCAAAATCTGACACTGCTAAGTAGCTCAAATTTTTTTTTAAAATTTTTAGGACCAACGTGATCGGATGCTTGTGCAGTCAATTTTCTGATGTTGGTTTCTTGTCAGGATTACCTCTTGTCATCATTTTCTCGGCTTCTACAATCTTTTCATCAAAATCAACTCTCATCAATTCTGGTCAACTATAGTCAAACCTAATCAACAGGACCTCTCAATCACTTTAAATTGATTCTACTCTCTCTTGATCTATCTTTCTCTACGATTTCTCTCTCTCATCATTATGATGTGTCATCTTTCAATTTCACTCCCGAGGGGGCAAGATGATTGCATCATTGAATCTTTTTGTATTATTCTCAAATCAATCTTATCTGAATCAACTCCCCATCACTAGGGGCATCTCATCACTTGGGGCATATTCAATTTTTTGTACCTTATGGTCAAAATTGGATATTCCATGATCTTGAATCTTGTCATCTATCTTTCTAGGTATCTGAGCAATCTAACTCGGATCCTCAAGGATCAAGCTTCGTTCTAGAGAAGATTCTTGAAATCTCATTGGGTATTGGGGCAATCTAACCCTAATTCCTGAGAGTTACACTTCATTCTAAAGATAACTCTCAAAAACTCTTAAGACCATTATCTAGGCAATCTACGCTTGATCTCGGAGGGCTAACCTTCATATTGGGGCAATCTAACCCTGATTCTGGAGATAGTCCTGGAACTTCATCAGCTATCAGCGGACATTGGGGCAATCTAACCCTGATACCAATCTTCTCTTAGATGATTTTGCTTCTTAATTTGATCAGTGTCTTGGCAACCTAACCTAGACTTCTGAAATCTTCATCTTCACTTTACACTATTCTTTGAATCAATGCACTGCTCGCACATCAATTCAAACAGGGGCAAAATGTAACACCCCAAAATTGGCACCTTATAATCCAATCAATTTTGGTGCATTTTCTCATCTTCAAAGTCCTATTGTACTAGGCAAATTCTTCTCCTTATTGACTTTAATTGACTGAGTTTCAAAGGTAGAAAATCCAAATTTGCATAAATCTGACATTATATTTAATTCCTAAATTCTTAGAGTTTATCAGCTAAAAAACCCTATGATTAATTGATTTAATTCTAAAGTCTTAAGTTCTTTTAATTAAATCAATTCCACCCCCTTTAGCTAATATACATAAAAGGAATTGAAATGTTATTTAATTATTGGGCGAATTATCCTCAAAAAAGGAATTCCATAATTCCATGTGAAAGGACACTAATGTGGCAATAATTCACCCTTTTATTTAAATAATCTTTGCATTTTTGTCTCAAAAGAGAATGAAGAGGCAACTGTTTCTTTTCAAGAAACTCTTCACTCTCTTTTCATGGTTTTCTATAAATTGGACCTCTTTTTCTTCATTAAGGAGGATGATTTTGGAAAGCATCAAATCTATAGTCAATTTTTCATTTAATTTCTTTCATGCTTTTAAGCTTAAATTTGCATAATTAGGCTAGTTTTCAATTGGAATTGAAGATATATTGCTTTCATTTATGATTCATTTATATGTCTAACATTTCAATTTGGTTCTTTCAAGCTCTCTAGTAAATGCAATTCCTTTTCTAGTTTAAATGCAATTTCCATTCTAGATTAAAAGCATTTGAATTCTAGATTAGGAGCATTGGTTTTTCATAGATTAAATGCAATTTTCTTCCATAGACTAGTTGTAATTCATTCCTAGATTAGTTGCAATTCACTTTCATAGATTAATTGCATCTTTTTTGTAGATTAATTGCATCTCTTTTTGTAGACTAGTTGCAATTTTGATTTCATAGAGTAATGGCATTTCATCTTTTCTAGAAATCCTCCATGTTAGCAATGGTCAGGTTGTTGGCTCTTGTTCTGAGGGTAAAATTGACATCCACAACTAATTAGGAGGCAGCAAGTCATTTTAATTGAGTTTACAGGATAAACAACTCATGTTTATCTTTGTAAATTGAACAATTAAGTAAAGACTATGCTAGGTTTGTGCATGATTTAGAGGTCACATTCAAGCACACACATGATGAACCTCTCATAAAAATGCCTACAATATCTCTGAAACTAATCGCTTATCCATCATCAACAAGTCAAGAGGACAAAATTGATACTGGCCTAAAAAAAAGGTATATGGAATCTTGGAACAAATACATAGAGAGCAGTGATAAACATGAATATATGGAGCAATAAGTATCACATGTAAATATTACTAAGTTCAAACATTATAATGTTTTTAGTGCTTTTGGGGGAGACATTTGGGGTGATATATGATTATTACGGCCACCTTCCAGCCCACATACAGTCTGATCAAAAAGTGTTCTCAAGTGGTAAAGCTTGAGATATCATGGTTAGAGTCTTTGGAATTTAAGATTCACCCACAAGGAAGGAAGAGAGGGATTGTTGATGAGGCAACATACCCATGACAACCATGACGAACTGTGTCGAATATAATTTGAGAGCTAATAATTTAAAGCCCAGCGAGGGTTATGAGAAATTGCTTTGGGGACGTGTTCAAATCCTATTAGGTACCACATATATCCATTTGCGACCTCTTGTGATCATATTGGACATGTTTTTAAGGTACTTAGTTTAAGGAGTTTACAAGGATCTACATTATGCACAATTTCAAAATAATTCAAGTGACCTACTTTGGGGGGTCACATTTCAAATAATATTATTCATCATGACAAAACAGTCATTATCCTATGTTGACGAAATAAAAAACAACCCCCATACCCATCTTGAGGCTCCTGTGATTTTATTTGATGAGTTTTCCATGCCAAAACCGTATGCAATTTATTCTGATTTTGAGTGTATACAGTGTGACATTTGTGAAGTGACCAATTTCAAAGAGCTATATTTCATAGTTGGGTGTTTTTCAAGAGAGGAAAGTAGTTTCCCTATATTTTTTTATCTCAATGAAATCATATACAAATATTTAGGATCTCGGAAGGTTTTTTTATATTTTCTCCACGTCCAAACGAAATAGAGTTCACAATATTTTGCAGATGCATGTTTATAACAATTCCAGAATGGTCAAGTTTGACCATTAATAAGTTGAAAACATGAATTTTTTTGGAAAATCATTCTGGCACATGTGTTCCTTGTATTTTAATGAAAAAATATTCCTAGTGGTGACTTCTTGGGAAGTCGTTGTCTATTTTATTCAGAGGCGTGTTGATAGGGTTTCAGAATGGTTCTGGTGTGTCTAGTTATAGAAACAATGAAGTAGGGAGATTGGGCGATTAATTTCTCACACCTCATGCATCATAAAGAAAAACTATTTTACAGGGGTAGTAGCGACATATAAGTTTGCATGTATTCTAGTTTTCATGGTCTTATGATATGATTTGATTAGTGTTTAAGGGCAGTTCTAGAGGCTCCAAACTTGTTTCAATCAAATTGAAACATAATTTTTTTTAGCCGGACCTACATAGGGACCCAACTATTATGACAATGCTTCCTCTCATAGGTTCTATTGAGATTATTTTATTGTTAACATAATATTTATTTTAATAATATTAAATGAGACCATATAAACAAATTTAAAATGATGATCCAAAAGCTATTGGAGGTGTGGGCCAGTCGTTGGAACGTCGGGATGGAGAAATTGTTTCATCGCACATCAGGAGGGAGGATATGTATTTCTTGTCAACAAAGGGTTTAAGTTGGGGGATCTCACTGAAATTAATTTAGATCCCCAATGATACAACAAGCATGGGAAGATATTGGGTTTAATTTATATTGTTACTAAAAAGGATGAAAAAGAGTAGATAAAATAAAAAAATAAAAGCTAGATTCAACATCTTTTCTAGCATCCTTCTCATCATGTTCTTGACTGAGAGTTTTAAAGCATGGATATAGACAACCATAAAATAATTCAAGTGTTTTTTGATTATTTGATTGATGGACCAAATAAATGTGGTTTCTTTGTTTGTGATGAACACAATATTTGTGACAATGTTTGCTAAAACGAATTTGACAATGTTTATGCAATTAAGGTTGTGTTTTAATGTTTGATTCCACAACCTTAGTAGCATTTTATCTACAAAATTCTTGGGAATGGAGATACAGATGTCCAAGCTACCCAAACTAACACTACCTCTTAGCGAGGAATTTAGTCTACATAACACCCAACTTGTCTCTAAAGAAGATAAATTTTTCCTTCCCTAAAGCATTTGTTAGAATGTCTTCTACCTGGTGATTTGTAGGTATATCATTTACTGATTGATTAATTCCACATAGTCATTATACCTGGTTAGTTGTCTCCATTTTCTACTACTCGTCATAGGAGCTCCCACTAACTCTTGAGCATCCCTATGTGTTTTTTGAACATCACGGTTCCTTTTGCCAATAGTAGAGGATGAAATATCAAAATCCATATCTTCTTGATGCATCTCTTGGATTTTTTTGCATATTTTTCTCCTTATTCTGTGAACTCTCAGCACTTGAGCTTGTACTTCTACTAGAAACTATACTCGAGCTTTGGTGCTCTTGATTTGGTTGAATGATCCTTGCAGCTTATGTTGGCTGCTCAATTTGATCATATGAAGGAAAATCTATGGACCTTCTAAATGCCTTGTCCTCCATGAACTTGACATCACACCGAACTATAATCCCCCTAGCCCCTAGAATGGATATCCTCCATGAACTTGACATCACGCCGAACTAGACCCCACGAAGTACCCCCTCTCTACAGTCTGATCTAACTTGGTACATGTATCCCTTGGAATGTGACAGTATGTCAAAATCCCAAATATCTTGAAGTTATTGGTATCTAACTAATTCCCAATGAACGCTTCCTTTGGTGTCATATTCCCCAGTACCTAATCTATAACCTTGTTCTGTGTGTAAACTATCAACTACATGCCTCTTCCCATAGCTAACATGGCATATCATAGTCATGCAGCATAGACCATGCCACCTTCGATATAGAATGATTATTTATCTCATCAACCCCATTCTATTGTAAGCAAGGAATAGTCCACACTCTCTTAATTCCTTCCCTGGTATAGATCTCCTAGAACTCTTTCCCTTTCAACTTGCCTCCATTGTATGACTGAATAATTTTTATATTCCTGCCTATTGAATTCTCCACAAGAGCTTTGAACTCTTAGAAGAAACTGAAAAACCTCATCCTTGGTCTTGAAGAAGTATATCTAAGCCTTCTTCTAGAAATCATCAATAAAAGTAATAAAGTACGCGTATCCTCTGAGATACTTTATTGACATTGGTCCACATATATCTTAATGTAGTAGATTAAGAAGACCCTTAGATCTAGATTCACTACTTGGTAAAGTTGCTTTCACAAACTTCCCCAACACACATACCTTACATCATCATTATTTGTGCTCACCTCTAAAATACTTGTCACTATCTCATGAAGAAATTTAATTTGTCCATGATGCATATTGTCCATCCTCCTATGTCATAGTTCACCTTGATCTCTAGGGCTACTGCTACTCATGAGTTCCTTAGGAGTATCAAATTGCAACTTATAAAGTTGAACTCTTCTAACTCCAATAGCTATGGGTAATTTTGAATCCACATGCTTGATCAACACATGTGCCCCTCTATAGAGTATATTGTAGCAATTACCCTAAAGGAAGGATACAAAAATCAGATTCATACCCAAGACTCACACATGAAACACATCATGAAGGGGAATCAACTTTCCATTCTCCCTCTACAATTGAATAGTCCCTTTTTGAACTAGATTGAGTTTGGACATGTTCCCCATAGAATTCTAGATTCTATTTTCGTTCTCCTTATAACTTGAGAATTACTCTCTAAATGTTGTCACATGAAATGATGCCCCACTATCTATATACCCAACAATATGTGAGGTTAAGCTAATCATACAAACTATGAGTGTAAACTCATCCTCCATTCTACTAGAGATCTCATCTGCTCTTGTTGAAGCTTCCATATGCTTCTTGCATTTATTTATGTTCTTCTTCCTTTGCAGGGAATCGCTGACATAGTGGCCAACCTTGTGACATCCATAGCACTTGATCTTAGACAAGTCCTTCTTCTTCTTCTTCTTCTCATTTTGTAGATTCGATCCTTTTCTAGAACCCTTCTTCTCTTTCCCTTTTTCTGCTAAGGAAATATTTTCTTATTCCACCTCACTTTTCTGACTCTTATTGTTGGTTTCATTGATAAGACTTACTCTAAGCTCCTCCTGAATGAAGTCATTCTATAGTCAATCCCAACTCCGTAAGGTGTCTCATCCATTAATAACTTTAATAAAGACATCCCACTACTTACTAAACCCATTTAGGGCTATTCTTACTAGCATGTCATCATCTGGTTTATCTTCAATAGCTGCTAACTCATCTTTGAAAATTCTAAGCCTTGTGAGGTAACTTGTAACATCTAGAATCCCTTTTTTCATCTGGGCATTCCTCAACTTCTCTTTGAGAATCAGCTTCCTATTAGTGGTAGCATTCTGGTACAGATTGAGAATGATGTCCCGCATCTTCTTTGTTGTGTCTAAATCTGTAATATGTGAAACTACATGGTCCTTGACACCGTCAAGGATCATCCTCCTCGTGTTGGCATCTTCCTTATTATTTTATAAGAGCAGTGTTGGATCTGTAGGTACAACTACAACACTGGTCACATATTCCTTGATACCATTCTCTTCAAGCAATAAAGAAATTATTGCTTTCCAAACAACAAAATTTGAGGCTCCATCTAGCCTGTCCTAATCTCTTAAGCTTTCTAAGGCCATCTCAAAAGATAATTAATTCTAGAATAATTCTAAAGAGGTCGAAAAGGGTTTGATAAACCCTTAATTGTCCTTCATGTGCCCATGTTAAGCCTTTTCTACCCTTAGTTCAACTCTGATACTATGTAAAAATTCTATTGTAGCTACTGATTATTAATCTCCTATCATATATAGATTATTTGACTACCAAAAATTAACTCACAACAAATATTTAAAAATAACAGAATCACAACTTTACAAATAAAATCATAGATGCAAAATATGCAACACAATGAACACAATATTTTTGGACAAATTGTCCCTGGAAAAAAACCCGAAGGGAAAACCAATACTGCAGATGAGGAATTTATATTAAACTTCAGCAGATTAAGAGATACATAAACTGCTTGCCTCTTATTGGCAAAATTCCAGCAATATTCTCCTACGGAAATTCTTCTCCCAATTTCTCCTACTGAAATTCAACTGTTGTTGTCTCCAACACTATCATCGCACCATTGTTATCATGACAAAACTATTTGCTTACATTGCAAATTTATTTACTATCACTGCAAATGCTTGTGAAGTGTGTTCTCTCCAAATGCTCATTGACCCCATTTTATACTACTCTCATTAGAAAACCAACGACCATGATTTAATCTCAATCAACAGCTAAGATTAATTAGAATCTAACCACCCAAAACTAATTGGTAAATACAAGTCTCTAAAATAGTCAATTAGTTAATTAAATAATTGTATGAACTCTAAGAACATTTCTAGGAAAAAACAATTATTTTATAATTCTGGGGAATGAAGAGACAGCTGTCCAAGCTAATTAAATAATTGTATGAACTCTAAGAACATTTCTAGGAAAAACAATTATTTTATAATTCTGGGGAATGGAGAGATAGCTGTCCAAGCTGCCCAAACTAACATTTCATATCCATTAAGATGATTGTAATTTGCACTTTCCGAGTTGGAAGAAATATTATGTACGTCCCGATGTGTTTCAATGCACTATTTTAACCTTAGTTCGATATGCCTTCAAGTAATGTAAGTAAATTTACAAGTCAAGAATCATAAACAAAGGTCTATTTCTCTTTATTTGTGTCATACATTAAATTTATCAACATCGATGTGGGAGCAAATGCAAATATGTGGCAAGTGCTAGGGAAGGGAAAGAAAGGGAAAAGTTTTTTTCTAAGTAAAACTAAATTGCACGTGTGATGATCTCTTGAAGTTAGAACAAATTATGTTTTATGATGACGGTACTATGCTTCTGGGTGCCAAATTTCTTGTCCAGATTCACTATTGAGTCATTCTAAACTGCGTATCAAGAACTACAGACTCTTCTAGCAGAATTTTATTGAGTCAGCAATTATTGATGTAATGCATATTCATTCATCGTTACCTTCTGTCCCGATGCGGAAATATAGACGGCCAATGGCTATTAGCTGATTGTCGGATGTCTACTTAGCTACCAGTCTGATAAAGCTTTCATTACTTCTCTGCCTCCTTATCCTCTTGTCATTTTCATCCTTGTTCAATCATGTTTGTGGACATTGATTTCTTGTATGACAAAACCTATAAATTATCACTCAATCTCTAATATCTCAAGATCATAATTTGTTTCTGCCACTACCGTTCATTACAAATTATAACTTCTTCATTCAACGAACAAAAGAAAACAACTTTCTCCTTCTTCATAATATTTTTACCTGGTACCGTTTTGGAGAGATAGGGTGACATTATTGAGTGTTATTATTGCTTGGTTGAAGTAATCCCAGAAAAGAAAGGCTTAATCAGTCTTAGTTGAATTTTACAATCATGGATTCTATATATCTCACGGTATTGGTTAAGTCAGGAGCATCAAATTAATTATTATTCGCAAGAATAAGCTAGAATTGTGTTTTGCCGATATCACGAGGACATATTTTCCTACAATAGTGGTACGGGAAGGAATATTTAGATGGTGTTTATTGCGTTCACGCTGATAATAATTCTATCTCTAATGCAGATTTAAAGTGTACAATATATATGTGACACAGACTCCATGGCGGCGTTTGAGACCATTTGGCCACTGCCACGAAATATATCGATATAAAAATCAAATATCAAATTCTCTTGATCATTATCATGTTTTGAATAGATTAAGTTGCACATTAAAAAATTATAAAGTTACCAAAATTACATGCATAATAAATAAGATAAAATAACAATTCAAAAGGTAATTTTAAAAATGGTTTTTATATTTTAAAAGCTTCTTGTTTGTAAATTCTTGATGCCTTTTTTTTTTGTTTTAAAATAAGAGAGGATTTTTTATTTATATATATTTATTGTGACACATTTTATGTTGTCATGTTTGTGAGTGTTTTCTAACCTTGTAAATGGTCTTTCATCTTTTGTCACTCTCAAATTATTTGAGTTGCAGTTTTGACAATACTTAATGGTGGCCCCACTCAAGAGATGGAGAGAGTTAATACCCAATGTGTTCCCCTATATATCTTTCCTAAAACGCCTTTGTATTTTGTTCTCTTTATTACTGAATTTGATAGTGTGTGTCTTTGGTTAGAAAAAAGTATTTATAATATAATATGTTGTAGGAAGAGTTTATCTTGAGAGCATGCTCAAATTCGTGGTCACTAAGGCATAGGTCTAATATGAGATTTACCTTAATGCCATGCAAAATCCTACCATTTTTTTCAATTTTATGAATCCAACCATGGAAAAGTTATCCTTAAACATGTCTTATGTTATCTCCATTCTCCTTTGCTTGTTTTTTTACCTCAAACTAGGATTTCATTATCTCTGTTGAGAAACCTTTGTGTTCTTATCTAAGTCGATCTTCCTATTTTATACTTGTAGAGTTGGAAATTTTAACAAAATAGTAGTCTATTTATGATGTATTGAATGTATCAAAATTAATAGATTTTTCTTAGGCTGGCTCCAAAATAGGGTTTCTGAAGAAGTAGATCTCTCAGACAATTTAAAAGACACAAGTGGAATCCAAATTGGCCAAATGAGATATACACAAAATGTAATCTATTATAATATGCTCAACGCTTACTATCGATGTCAATATTTTAAGCATAAGATATAAATGCTATTTGGTATCTCTTCATTCTAAATACAATGGTCAATCTTCATGTGTGTCCCTACTCCTACAAGAATAAGAGGAAATATTGTTTACGTGATTATTCAAAAAAGATAGGAACACTTATAATCGTGACTACTCAATGAAACCACCCTTAAGCCCTCTAGACAATTTTAAAATATCAGCATATAATTTTAAAGCCTCCAAACAAAGGGAAATTTGTTGGCTCCCATCTTAAGGGGACATCCAATGAAGTGAAATTATTTCAAGATCCATTAACAAAGGTATTGTAACCTATCAATAAAAATGGAAGAAGGAGAATATGTAACAAAGAAATAGTACGACTATCCAACCCTTTATCTATATATGTACCTTTAATTCAAAGGAATAATTTACTAAAAGTAGTCATTAAGCACAACATGAGAAGGTTAATAAAATAGCTCTCAAAATTCATACATGTTTCATGTCATTATTAGAATGTTGTAGGTTGAGTGGATCTCCCACAAAAATAATTTCATTGTGACACCAAACAATGATTTTGAGTTCTCAACATTCTTTATTTATAGAGCTTAAAGTTACATAGTTTTTTTCTTCTATTACATGTCATGCCATATGGACTTCTATCCATTTCTTGTGTAGAAATTATGACCCAATTTATGGTGGTCTTGTCAAAATTTTCTCTCCTATATGGCATCAAATATTACTTGATCAAGGATGTGATCAATATATATGTGCTCTTATGATTAATAATTATCATTGTTTAACATGAATCTATATGAATCAAATGGTGTTATTGAGATATCTAATATTTGGAGATAGATAAAAAAAATTAATTTATATTACTACTAGGCTCTACATGATTATATTCTAATACGATAAAAATTTCCTATTAAAAATGTAATACATTGTCTATGTTCTAGTCAAATTTATGTTTGAGTTTACTCCATGGTGACAACTAAGATTGGGATCATAAAGTCCCAATTATTATGCATAAATCACCATGCTCTCTCTCTCTCTCTCTCTCTCTCTCTCTCTCTCTCTCTCTCTCTCTCTCTCTCTCTCTCTCTCTCTCTCTCTCTCTCTCTCTCTCTCTCTCTCTCTCACACACACACACACACACGCTGGAAATATATATTTGGTTTTCCTTGTCTATTTGTTATTGATGCCAAATATTATGCCCGGAGGTATTTGTGAAAGATATGTTCAGGTATATTTGGTGATCTTAATAAGTCTAAAAGAAGGAAATTGTACTGGAAGAACTAAGATTGTGTGTTGAACATGATAGTGCTACAGCATAGTGGAAGATGGTTATGTAATCTGGTGATCATGTAAGAATGATTTTTTTTTATTTCTTTTGTGTTATATTATTAGGTCTACAAGTCAATAGTTCACTGACACAGATATAGACTTGAAGATGATAGTTAGTTAGTTGTGTTATCCAAAAGGTTTCTACTTCATAAATAAATATTTAGGATGTGTAGATAATATTTGTATTCTATTCTGGTATTGGTCTTGGTTGTGGTGTTTCCTAGTACTCTGGAAACAATTACTAGTTATCCAAAAATGGTGTTACCAAGTGATGCAATTATGACCAATTTTTGTTCATGTCTAGAACTATTTTGTTATGGAATTTGATGTCAAATTTGGATCTCAACTTAGCCCATGGCGGTTCAAATACAACTCAAAAGTGATGTGGTTGTTTGGAAAGTGTGATGTTTTACATTGGAGATAATAGTGAAATTTGTTCTTGTAATTGTGTATCTAGTATTTTTCAATGTGTAACATATTCATGGTCCCACTTGCTCCTGGAGTGGATCATGCTTCATGTTTTTGGTTTGGGTATTACATTTAATTTTTATCTCTTATTTGGATGGGTTCATGTTATATGTGACATGGCTAACTTTTAATTTTCTTTTGGCATGGCTGACCTTATTGTAATTACAATGACCTAGATTTTATGTAAGTGCAGTGTTTTCTTTATCAAATTTTAAGAGTGTATGAGAAAGAAACTGGACATCGATAAATATTGTTTTTGAAGACTAGAGTTCAAATTTTGAGGTAGCTATTTTGTGAATGTGGAAGAGAAGTAAAGGCATTGATAGTGTATTGCTAAGGTTAACATTGTTGTGCAGGAGAACTACATGATCAAGATAATTTCTCTCTATCTATTGTGAAGAGTTGAACGTACCTTGTCTATCTTGGGAACTCATACCTCCATAAAAATTCAAGGCATCACATTGTTAAAATAATCATTACATATTTATTAGATATCTTGAGGGTGTTAAGGTATATAGACTTATAGATCTAGAAAGACATGAAATATTCATTGAGAGGAGTGTTCACTTTGAGGAAAGATCTCCCAGCTTGTCCTCTACTCTTCTTCTTCTTTCCTCCATAGTGGAAAGACATGATAGTGACTCATATGATGATTCTACCTCAACCTTGACTCATAGAATTACACCTTTGTAAGGTTCACTTGTAGTGGGAAATACTCCTTCTTTTACAAGACCTTGTTGGGATCGATACACTCTTGATTTAGTAGGTTTTCTTGTGGGAGATCCTTCAAACACTTAGAGAACACATTCACGGCATATTCAAAATTATTTCATTGCTATAGTTTCAGCTCCTTGCAATTTAATGTAGTAAGATATACTTAATCTTCCACACATAGCTTCATAGGATGACTACTTGACATAAATTGTATGTTTGATTGTGGATTCTTACATTGTAGATTTGGGAGACATTGTTTATGATATTCATTTTAGCTTTGATGAAGATAATCCTTCTTTAGTTATTGTAAGGGAACACCCTAACCCTCTTGATCATTCTTCACATCATCACTCTTTTGAGTTTGGTGTGATTATGGATCCTTATGTAAAACATTTAGCGGAGGTCTCTTTATTTTTAAAGGATGTATTTTAGTCTTTGGATAATGTTCTAAATTCATACTCATTAGATCTTTACTTGTCTTTTTGAATAGTGTGAACTAGTACACCTAATTTGGAAGGGATGACCTTTGGAATCAACATGATGACACTTGAGTAGCTTTCAAAGATTCTATACATTTTAATATTTCTTCCTAAGTATACAATTTTAGTTAGGAGAAATATCACTCATATACCTTTTCTTTTGTTTCTTCCTATGGGGAGGAACATTGTTTGTTGTTCATGGACCATGATGTACATTCTATATTGGAGGGGGGATACCTAGTGTCTCTTTTCTCTTATGGTGGTACTTTTTCATCACATCAGTTTTGTTGGAGTACAGAGAATTGGGGGGGGGGGTTGAATCATTGTTCGTAGACTAATTTGATTTTAGTTCAAATTTAAAAAACAATGCATCAGAGTTACATATGAACATAAGATCATAGTAAGAAAATAATGAAACTAAATGATTCGTCACAATATAAAGCACAAAGTTCTCAAAAGATGACACAATAATTTGATGAGTGGAAAAACCTCTTGGGGAATTAAAATCACTTAGAAATGTCTCACTAGCTTAATCTATAAAATTATTGTTTACATTGACCTCACTAGAATTAATGCCTCACTCACAACGTAGTGTGGCTCACTGGTAATGTGTCTCACTAGCTATCCAATAATACACAACATATCATAAAAGTTCTGATATAAATACAAAGTATTATCTATGTTTCTTTTCACAACATCGTTTGATCTTGCATCACTTGAGATTCAAAAGAAATAGTATAATATATATAGCTCAGAAGTGCATTTATAGTATATCATTGTGCATATGAAGGGTACACTCAGTAATATAGTATAGTGTATCTATGCACTGCAAGTGTCTAATAATGTTTCACAATATGTGTATATATAAAGAAGAAATTTCATGCATTTGAATCACTATAAACCAATTCCTCTCACACAGGGTAAAATTAAGAATGATGTCTCTTTCTAATGAAACCACACTCTATTTTATATAAATTCCTTCAACACAATGCATATAAAGTGCTCATTATTTCTTAATTTCACATGACTTGTTACTTCATACAAAATTATATATATCTTTTAACAAATAACTAAAAGATCATGATTTCCTTTTAGCAGAGACTAAACTTCATTTTGTTTATTAAATACCAAAACCATAGTTAAATCAACCACATAACAAAGTGTATTATAATTGAATCCACATTAACCAAACTTAAACTTCATCTTCAGCCTAGGGTTGTAAGAATAATGTCATTCATTTGTAAAGAGAATAGTTACATAAACCACAATGAAACTCTTAATAGTATACAAGATAACTCATCTTCAATTGAGACAAATAAAACTCCTCATACATGGGTTACAAAAATTAAATCCTAAACATACAATACATAGACCCACTAAGGTACAAAAGCATGTACAGGGAAACTCTAACTAGGGTTTACACATTTTTACTCCTTATTACATACCCTTATAAGGATTTTGAAAACAAAAACTAAACAAATTCTCTTAAACTAAACTTGGTTACCCTTATGATCAGATGAGAAATCCATACTAGGGTTAACAAGATAAATGTGGATATTCTTTCCTTAACAATAAACAAAACCTCTTTTAACAAGCTTGATTTTACACAAGAAGTTTACAAGTGTAAAGATCTAATGTAAACTCTCTTAACACAATCAAGAAACTAGGAAAAATTCTTTACAAATACCAGATAGAACAAACAAAAAATGAGAAGATATTAAGTTTTATAATAGACAATAAACACCAAACTAAAAGATTTTTTCCTTTTCAAATGCAACAAAAATATAAGGAACGAGGATACCTGTTTATGAAATTATTCTTCCACTAAACACCTTTCTCATACTTCCATCATTAAACCAAACCACAAATATCCTAACCGCTCATCAATAACTTGTTCGTCCTCAAAAATCTTCTTCCCAATTGCTATGTGCAAAGCCTTGACAGTTCTATGACATGCCCTAGCTTGAGAGCTTAACAAATTAATCCAATAAAATGATAATACAAAAAAAACCTTTAATTTTCCTTTTTATACAAATTATTAATGTCGTTAAACATTTTAAATACCATTCCCTCAAGATAGGAATTAATTCCTTCTTATTTTATTTCAAATATCATATCATATGCTTATGTTTAAGGATATGTCTATACAATTAGGACCCTAAAACTATGTTTAATTTCCATGACATAAGCCTTGTGTTTATAGTTAAAATCAACTCATTTTCCATATAGATAACAAGTCTTATTAATAAGACCCTTATGTAAAAGCATATCAATATAATCTTTATTAACTTGTATCAAAATGAAACCTTTATTCAAAGCCATGCAATTGTATTTGAAAGTTATCACAACTTTAGACTCTTACCACAATATGCATGGTGACAAGATATGATACAATATGCAAGATATCGAACTTCATCTATTGGCTGAGCTAGATCTTCGGTTGTTGCTATAGGAAAATTATTACATGCAGGAAGTTTAAAAAGTTATTTTTATTTATTGTAAATATTTTGCAAGCGTCAATTAGACAAACTAAAAAGTTTCCCTTTGTTATAACTATTGTAAAAATTTAAAGGATAAAATGGAGGTGTATATTGGTAAGTTTTTGGTTGAGAGCTAAGAGACTTTTTTTAAGGAGAATACTAAGTTTCTCATATTGTACAAGGAAAAGATTTAGCTTAATATTTTATAAATGAAAAATATGTTGTACATAGCTTTTCTATGAATCAGTTATGCTTCTTTATGTTGTGGATTCCTTTGTTGGTCATTTTATAATTGTTTCTTTGATGATTTTTATGTTTTAACTGGAATTATTTTCTTTCATCTCATATATATTCCCCATGCATCCAGGAGATGAATATGTTTCTTGTTCTTATTGGAATTTAATCATCTTCCTCACTTCTATTTAATCTTCCTCCATTTAATTTTTTCAAGTTAACATCTTATCATGTTTAAAACATAAATTTTATTGTGTGAGGCAGTCCTACCTCTAAACTTTAGAGAAAGATTTCTAACTCAATAAAAATCTATTTAATAAGTTATTTATTTATTGTTTCACACCAGGAAATTTAAGGTAATCTTTCAAGCTAAATCTACAAAAACAAACCTTCTCATTAGATATATGCTTCCACTAAAAAATATAAATTTATAACACTTACCTTTTACCTTACACAAGGTCCTAAATAAACTCCTTCGCTAGATGGGATCATTTTTTCTCTCTTTGGTTTCAAAAATTTCTCTTCATCATGAGGGATTAAATGTACTTTAGCTCCACTACACATTCAAATGAAGCATTTTTTCATTCGCTTATATGAGTGACATGAATTTAGGGCTAGATTAAACTATTATTATATTGATACATTCATGGTCATTTAACTACTTTTTGACTACCTCTTTTAAAATTTAAGGAACTCGCCAATTCATTATTTTCTCTTCTTTGATTAACTGCACCATTTTCCTTTACTAATTATCTTTTTCCTCTCATAACATGATTTCTGATGTAATTGCAAGGAGAGTTGGACTCTACATTGTAGCTATACCTTATTTTAGCTATGTATATTTTCCCTTCACTATCTTTGGTAGGTTCTTTTCTTGTATTATTTTTGTCTATACTATTTAACTAGATCTTATTTTCTTAATAATGTATACTCAACCTTTATTCCATATTGGAAACCCTCTTCAATGATTCATAGATTTATCATGTTCAGCTCAATACTCAATCTTAGGACATTGACATATTGATCTATATTCTCAAGATTAGTGTCGTGGTGATTTGGTAAAATAAAAATATTATAGTACTCTATAGTGCAGCATTTTATACTAAAATATGTTTCTTGTAGGTTCTACAATATATTCAACAAACCAAGTTGATATTAATTCAATGGAAAGTTACCTTTATTTTTTGAATTGCCCTATAACATTCAACATTATTCTCTCTCTCACTTTTTCTTATTTCAAATTGTTCATCATTCCATAACAAGGTTTCTTCATCATAGCAATACCTTGTTTTAGCTATGTATATTTTCCCTTCACTATCTTTGGTGGATTCTTTTCTCTATTATTTTTATGTTTTTTTTTTTAAACTAGATCTTTTATTCTTAAAAATATATACTCAACCTTTAGTGCACATTGGTAGCCCTCATCAATGATTCATGGCTTTATCATGTTCAACTCAATACTCAATGCTAGGACATTGACATATCGATTTAGTTTCTCAAGGTCTAGCTCATGGTGATTTGATAAAATTGAAATCTTATTGTACTCTTTAGTGTAGCATTTTACACTCAAATCCATTTTTTGTAGGTTTCATAATTTATTCAACAAATCAAGTTGATATTAAAAGTAAATGGGAAGTTACCTTCATTCTTTTGATCACCCTATCATATTCAACATTTATATCTCTCTCACTTCTTCTTTCAAATTGTTCCTCATTCCACCAAAGATCAACATTCCCCTTTAACCTATTCCTTTCCATATTCAGCCTACCTGAATCCTATATTTAATCATATTCAAATTTTCCCTTCACTTGTAACAATGAACTAATAATTTTATCAGGTTCAAAACTCTCTAAGAATTATGGTAGTTTTCCAAAAATTCGATAGGACTCTTATAAATTTCTTTTTCCTACATCTACCTTCACATTTACATATTTATCTTCTTTTTTAACTATTTATACTCCCATCCCTTTTTAAATATTATTTCCAAATCCTTTGTGCACACACACTCTTCTCCTATTCTCCGCATGTGCCTACACTCCAATGTGCACTCCTTTTATAGCTTCAAGTACTCCATCCATTGATTTTATAATATCTTCTACAATTCATCCTTCTAGAAAACATTATTTTTGCATCAACAATTTTCACTCTTCTTTGTGGAGGCATCATCTTATCCTAACACTCTCTTTCTTATCACTACAAACCTTTTTTAGTTGTAATCTCACATAGGAACACAGTGTCATAAAAACCCTCTCTTGTTCGACTCATACCACTCCTTTATAGAGTTGTAGCCCACCCTCATATAGTTTTAATTGTGTCTAACCCACCTTACCACTTGCAATGCCTAGAAACTATCAACTCAATTCATAGCTAATGGAATCAAATAATAAGCTTTTTAAAAGGAACCATATATTTTCCATACTGTTGAAACAATAAGCAATTCTTCAAAACAATACCAAATTTTCAAATTTCTCTAGTAGCGCAAGCTCATAGATTGCTAGATTCCCGCCCCATAAACTGGCTGAATATTTTACTGTTCAAAAGAACAGAGCAGATATTTCTGCTTGAGAAGAGAAATTGTTTCAAATCCCTTCTGCCGTAAATGGGAACAACGCTTCATTTGACATCATATTAAATGATATGTCGGGAGATAAGCAACAAAAATTAGGTGGGTAGACTAATCCTTAAATAACGAAGATGAATTTGGTAGACAATCAACAAGATAGAGGTTGCTGGCATCGTTGGCTATATCTCTTATTTTGTCCATACCGATTGAAGCATCTTGAACAAAAATTCTTCATATCCATTAAGCTGTTTGTAATTCTCACTTTCCAAGTTGGGAGAAATATTCCATTGTATGTCACGATCTATTTCCACAAGAAAGTTCTCACTTTCTTCATATGAAAAACTGGTCTGATCTTTGACAATACATAAGGAATAGTCTTCGGACTCTGCTGAACCCATGAGCTCATTTGTGGAGATAATATTATCCACTTCTATCCTTCCTTTTTCTTGCTCACTGAACGCTTGTTCATTCTGATCACCCGAGAGCTGTAGATGTGGGGCTGCACCAACATGATGTTTATAGCCTTGTTTGGTGCTTTTAAGATGTTTCCCGCCAACTTTCTTGCTCAAATGTGTATTCCAATAGTTCTTGATTTGATTATCTGTTCGCTCAGGGATTCTGCCCGCAATCAACGACCACCTGCGTATAATTACCGATGATTGGACAGTGAGTAGGTATAGAGATCTTACAAATAATCTTTCTGCTCGACTGGAAAATTTAAATCAATAGAACAAGAAAACAAGAAAAGACAATAGGAACCAAGTAAATATGTAATCACTCTGGGTTGATTCGGATTCTTTTAAATTGCAGTGGGTTGTAAGTCTGGAATATATGTTTGGGTTTTCTTTTTGGGTTTTGTTCTTAGGTTTCCCATAATTTTTACAACTGAAGGTTTTTTTTGGTCACTTGGTTCTTTAACGCAGGTATACTCTCTTTTTATTATCAATAAAATGAATCGAAACCTCGTACCGATTCCCCAACAATTTATGAAGTCTGATTATGAGTTCTTCTTCATCAGTGGATATATGATCTCTTTTGACACTGGGGCATAGGTAGTTCATCCACCTCAGCCTGCAACTCTTTCCACTTCGTTGCAAACCTACACACAGAACGAAGTGAACAATTCTTCAAAAGCTAGCTATCTGAAACTCTCAATTATCGTTAACCACAAATTACATAACAAAATTAAACCACTGAGACCTGTGCGCTTGAATTGAATTCTATAGATTAGGAGCGATTTCTCTTTGAACTATGGTGTCTAATTAACCCACTTACAAAACTCAATAACTTTTGGAAGTTTTCTTCCTACCCAAATATGTCCCACCTTAAAACCTATATCCTACCTTAAAAAATATTTCCTACCTGCTTTATCAGCAATGAAATTCCAGTGTCTTTCTCCGTTGACTTGTATCTGGTTTTTCAAAAGAAGATCTTCAGCTGGTGTCCAGGGGCCTCTATTCACACCAGCACTTGACTTTGTTCGCCTCATACTCCCTTTAGTAGTTTAAGTAACTGAAAACATACGAAGTTGTGAAGCTCAGATTGCAACAAGATGCTAAGCACCCAGCAAACTAAATTAAATTGTGCAGCGACCGAAAACCATTTCAAGCTATACTTGCAATTCCCTAGCAAAGATATGCAAATATAACGCTATTTTTCACATAATTTGTTTCTTGGAGTAATAACCTCATTTTGAAGCTAATCACGAGTTCAAACCTCACGTTTTCCCCGGTAAAGGTACTTTTTTCACAGTAGTAGGATATGCCTTCAGATAATGTAGAGATTTTTCAAGGCAGGAATGATTATGAAATTAGATTTCTCTTAATTTGTGCCGTCATTCAACCCATCAACATTGATGTGGGAGCAAATCTAAATATCTGACTAGTGTTGGGTGAGGGAAGGAAAGAGTATAGTTTGTTTTGTCAGCATAACAAAAACTAAATTACGCGTGGTGTGATCTACTGACGGTAGAACAAATGATGTGTTATAATGACGATGCTATGCCCAGATCAAGAACTGCAGAATTTTCGGAGGTCACGGTGCGGAAATATAGACGGTACATGCCTGTTAGCATCTAATTGTCGGAGGTCTACCCATCTGATAAAGCTTTAATTATTTCTCTGCCTCCATTTCCTCTTCCCGTTTTCATTCTTGTTCAATCATGTTTGTGGACTTTGTTTTCTCGTATGGGAAAAAATATAAATCATCTTTCAAGTGTGTCTCTAATTTCTTAAATTCATAATTAGCTTCTGCCACTACCATTCATTTCAAATTATAACCCCTTTACGCAAACAACAAAATAAAACAACTTTCGTCCTTCTTCATGATTTTTTCACCCGGTAAGTTTCGAAGAGAAAGGCTTAAACAGTCTTGGGTAAACTATACACTCGTGGATTCTACATATTCCGCGGTATTGGCTTAGTCAGGAGCATCAAATTAATTATTATTGGCAAGAATAAGCTATAATTGTGGTCTGCTGATATCATGAGGACATATTTTCCGACAATAGTTGTACTGGAAACAATACTTTGACGGTGTTTATTGCGTGCACGCCGATAATTATTGTATCGGCATATTTAAAGCATATAATGTATATTTGACACATAGTACACGTCAGCGTTTGAAACCAATTCGGCCACTGCCACGAAGTATATACCAACGATCGATATCTTGTGATCATTATAAGTATTTTGAATAAATCAAGTACTACACTAGAATATTATAAAGTAGAAAATTAAGAGCCAAAAAAAATTAAGATAAATTTTTTTTTTTTTTTTAAAATAACATTTAAATGGAAGATTTTAGAAAGGGGTTCTACATCTTGAAAGGTCTTTTCTTGTGCATTCTTGATGTCATATTGTTTCTTTCAAGGCAAAAGTTAATTTTTATTACTTCATATTTATTGTCACACATTTGATGTTGTCATGTTTGACGTGTTTTCTAATCTTTTAAATGGTCTTTGATCTTTTGTCATTTTACAGTTATTGTAGTAGGAAGTTTGACAGTATTTCATGATGACAACCAACTCAAGAGGTATAAAGAGCTAACCCCCAATGTGTACCCCAAGATATCTTCACTAAAACACGTCCTTATGTTGGTATCTTTGTTATTGAGTTTGATAGTGTGTGTCTTTGGTTACGAAATTTTAGTTGAAGATAATATTTTGTAGGGAGGGTCCCCCTTGAGAGCATGCTCAAATTTGGGATCAATAACGCCTAGGATGGGTGCAAGATGTACTTTGATTTCACGCAAAACCTTACCAAAAAAAAAAGCTTTTTTCTTCCTTTAAAATTTGTTTTTATGAGTCCAACCATGTCAAAGTTATCTATAAACCTGGCTTATGGTTTGTCCCTTCTTCTTTGTTTTAATTTCTCCCTACAGTAATATTTCATTATCTCTTATAAGAAATCTCTATGTCCTTATATAAGTGGAGTTTCCTAGATTATATTTGCAATGATGAAATTTTTTGACACAAACAGTAGTCTCGTTAGGATCTATTGTGTGTACATATCATCTAGATAGGTTTCTCTAAGCTCGGCCCGCAAAGAGGGTCTATGAATAAGTGGATCTCTCCTAGGATTTAAAGGAGATAAGTGGTATCAAATTTGGTAAGATGAGATACACACAATATGTTCTCTTTCTAAATTCCCTCAACACTTCTATAGATGACAATATATTAAGCATATGATCTAGGCATGCCCTTTGGCATCTCCATGTTCCAAGTCCAACGTTTAACCCTCATGTGTGTCTCTACCTCCTACAAGAAAAATATGAACATGGTCTATATGGTTGTCACATAGTTAAGAACCCAAGTAATAATGGCCCCTCAATGAAACCACCCTCGGGCCCTCAAGGTCATTATTTGAAATCTCAAAATATAGTTTCAGAGCCTCCAAGCATAAGGAAATTTGTTGAATCCCTTCGTGGGGAGACATCCAAAGACATAAAATTATTTCAAGTATCATTAGCAAAGATTTTGTAACTCCTTAAGATTAAAGAAGGAGAATGTATCAAAGAAATAGTACCCTATCCAACCCTTCATATCAATTTGAAAGTATTTAATTCAAAGGAAGCATTTCTTCAAATAGTCATTTAGCTCTATATGAGATGGAATAAAGTATCTTTCGACATTAGTTCATTATTTTTGTCGACTAGATTATTTGAGGTTTGATAAACCTCCCACGAACATATTTTTTATTTTGAAAATCAACAATGCTTTTCAGGTATAGTAGTTCTTAGTTTAAAGAGATTGAATTTATTTAGTTTTTTTATTTCGCATGCCATGTTATATCAAATTCCAATAATTTCTTGTGTAGCAATTATGAGCCAATTCATGGTGGTGTTTTCAACTTTTTCTCTCCTAGATGACATCAACTCTTACTTGATCAAGGATGTGAGCCCATTAATCAAGCATTATGTTCTCTATTCATCATTGATGTTTAGTTACTAATGTATACAACTTCAAATGATGGTATTAAGAGATATAATCTTTAAAGATTGATTCAAAATTCAGTTTCTATTGCTAGTTGGTCTATATGTGATCATTTTAATATAATTAAAATATCATATGACAAATATATTATATTTTCTATGCATTGGAAACATAGTTAGAGAGAGACATGGTCATTTGTACCTAATTAATAGAGACTTTATGATCCCAATCTTTGTTGTCACCATGATTACAAAATATGGTTAACATGGACAAAATTCAAACATACATTTGATAGGTTCCTTCAATGACTTGACAAATCCATTTGATTTTTACTCATCACTCAAGTTTTCTTCTCTAAGCGCTAGAATTTACCTATGGAGTCTTTGTGAAATGTTGTGTTCTTTAAAAATAATTTCCAATATAGTTATGTATTAAGTGGCAACTTGCTAATGCAAAGGTCATGAGAAGTGCTTTTCTAAATATTTCACTACTTACTCACAATGTTGCAACAATTCATATCAACTTTTTTAAAACTAGGAACTGTGTACCATAAATATAGTAGGTTGGATTTCTTGGAGGAATGATGCTACAAATTTTATTACATATTTCCTTTTCATTTATGGTTTAATCTTTCCCATTTTCACTACTCTACAAAGACGCCATCTAAAAACTCTATTGGACATCCACCTTGATATAGCTTAGCATTTAAAATTAAAAAATTATATTATTTAGTTATGCTTCATTGCTAAAATTATGTTGTATAGGCTCACTCTACTCATGGTCTCCAGCTCATAAATAGACATCAGCATCTCATTACACAATATCTGTCATATATCACTCATGTAACATATGTAGGTAATTATATCATGTCCAAATATATAATTTTAAGTACATAAAGTCTAAAAAAGTTAAAGTCAAAATAACTAAAATGACACCATTTTCAAGACTCATCATGTTGATGTCAATGAGAATATACTACTCCATATATTCAAAATAAATTACTAAATTAATGGTTTTAGAAGATATTTTTGAAGGTTGGATCATAGATAATTTCTTTTGATGTTTGTTTTATGTACTTTTGTATTTTCATATCAAAATTGGATTAAAATTTACCTACACATTTTTACTTTAGTATTAAAATAGTGTATAAATAGAAGGTGAATAGAAATACATGTCTCTTGAAAGTTGTGGCTTTTTCATTCAATATAAGCCCCCAAGAAATGTACACCTTGAAGAAATGATGGAAAAAAGGTGGGTTACACTCTTCACACATTTGTTTTGACATTTTTTTGTTGGAATTAATGGAAGTAGTACTGAGAGGGGAGGGGTGAATCAGTACCTCTAAAAATTTTGACACCTTTCACACTTCATCATTAGTAATCATTCATTATAGTATTACTGACTATTACTGTTGTTGTTTCATATGTATGTATTGTTCATTCATAATCTTTAATAGTTTGCAACATTCATAGAAACATTCATGAAGATGATAAACACATAACACAAGATATGATCTCGCAGAAAACTCCTATTAGGAAGTAAAAATTGCGGTGGGGATGGCACCCACAAAACTTCACTATCTACAAAATGGAAGGGAGTCGGTTAAGGCTTACAATTTGATCACTTCTAATGATCTACCCTGTTAAGAGTATTGAGGAGGAGACCTGTTAAGATCTACTCTGTTAAGAGCTTTAGCAACACTGATTTAAGTGTGCACTCAGTTGTGAAATTTTATAATAGTACAGTTAAGCCCATATTTCTTGAAAGGATTTCATTAGTGTACTACACTTGTTAGAATAAGTACAAATGTTGACCTAACTGTATGCAATCTACAATTGTTGATTACAGATCCATTAAATCTCTTACAATTTTAATATCACCTTAAGTGATTGATGAATACCTTTTCTTTGCTCGTCAGTAGGTTGTGCTCTTGTTCTTCAAAACCGATTTGATTTTGTTTCTGTCCTTCTACATGAATTCTCTATTTGGTCTTTAGATGCTCTTCGTGGCTACCATCTTCATTGAACAACACTATTTACAATAGATTGAGCACCTATTTATACAAGTATTTGACCTATGTTGGAATCACACTTTTCAATGTTAACTCTTAGATCCAAGGTTTATAACTTAACCTTGATCTTTAGTTTGCATGTTTTAAAATAGTAAAACTAATTAAAATAATAATAAATACATTGCTTCCTGCACACATAATGGATTTAAAATCAAATCAAGAAGCTATAAATACAACTTCAGTGATTTATCTGACGTGGAAAGTCAGATCCACTTTTTGCGAGATGCAACTGACTGTCGGTTCTTGGTCATCAGTTTGAACTTGAAGTCTTTCGAAATTCCTTTATTGAACTATTCATCGGGTTCCCTTTGTCTGTCAGGTTCCTCTTTTCTTATTCCATTGGCTTGCACTGTTGTTACTCATCGGGTTTCCTTTACCTTTTTTGTCATCAAATAACACTTAATAGTGTTTATCGGGTAACCTTGTCGTCAGGTAGTGCAGTACCCTATCTATCGGTGTTGTGTAAACCAATGGTGTAGATCATGTTTTTCTCTAACTATACTAATGGAAAAATATAATTCCTTTAATCTCTCCCTTTGACATTAGTATCAAAAATTGATATGTGCATAATACTAAAGTGTTTTAGTATGTATACACCATCTTTATATCCTTGTCATCATATGACTTCCCTAACTTTGTGCATCGATATAGTATATGTATATGTACATGTATACTATTCATTATCTATATTTACATTATTTCCCCTTTCTTTTACTATACATATGACTTCCTCTTTTTAACTGAGGTGAGTGAACATATCAAATTCCCCCTTTCTTTGATACTGATGACAAAAATATACAACTTATAATATGCCAAAATTATCACAAAATTGTGCAACTTACAATGTGTCAAATATGTTAGAATCAATTGTTTTGATATCTTCAAGTATTTTCTCCCATTGTTCTTTCAGTTGTTCTAGTTTCATGTGTTGTAGCTCTAGCCTTGTTTGCATATCATAAATGTTGTCTAGGACAAACATTTCTAGGGTGGAAATTACTATATTTTCCTCTGTCATATGTTGTTGCAAGAGTGTAAGTGTCAGTAATAGCTTAGCTTGGAGCTCATTTACCTCATCTTTGTAATTCATCTCTGCAAATTGTATGTTTTGTCTCTGTTTCTGAGCTTGTTTGATTTGCTCATTGTGCAATTTAATTGCTTCTTCATTATTAGTGAGATTTTGTGCACTTGACTTAAGATCAGCATCAATTTTTGCTATCTGGTTTGTATACTCCTAAGTGAGTTGATCTAGAGTGCACAATTTATGTATTAAGCTAATAGCTTCTGATATGATTGGTTCAATTATACTTACCAATTTAGATAACTTGACCTTTTTGAGTACCACTTCTTGGCTTATCTTTTCAGCTAGCTTTAACTCATACTTTTGTTCAAGTCTCTCTTCCATAACTTTCTCAGCATCAATATTCTGAGATGTTATTGCATTTGTGAGTATGACCAGTTGATCGAGCATTGGAGCTTTTTGACCAATATCTATATCAGGTATGATCTGTTGAAGTATTTCTCTTGCTACTTCTAGTACCTTGGCCTCTTTTTCTACTCTCTTTAGTTTGTCTTGAATAGCCTTTCTTTCAAAGAGCCTTGCATATTTTGTTAATGCAGTTGGATCCAATGTTCTTGGATCACAAACTAGAATCTCAATGATTTCATCCAAAGTTACTGGATTCTTATTCTTTCCTTTCTTCTTCTTTGAGATTTGAGGGGAAGCAGATCTATGAACTACCATATCTAGTTCATTTGTTCTCTCTGATTTACTTGGTGAAGGCTTTCTAGAAGATGCTTCTTCTATCTTCTGCTCAGGTGGCATCTATTAATTATGTGAAGATGTCTCTTCATTAACTTTCAGTGTTTCTACAGAATGTGCTTCTGATTTCTTCTCCAGCTCATCCTTCTTTTCTTCTTCACCTTTCTCTATTTTTTTGTCCCCTTTTTATTTTTGAATGTCCTCCTTATTTTTATCAGTAGAAGTATCTTTTTGATCATCAGTTGCACCTAGCTCTACAGTTGTATCAGTGGTTTCTTTAGCTTCGCCATCACCCTTGTCCTCGGGTGTGCTTGTTTCCTTTTCAGTAGATCCATCATTGCCCTCTATTATGTTTCTTACCTTCATTAAGACAAGCATATTACTTTGAGTTGTAGCTTGGACTTTGTCAATAGTGGTGTCCTGCTTGTCAGTTTGAGAATTATCAACAGTGACATCCTCATCTTTTTGTCTTTCTTCTGCAAGGTCTGGTACTTTTGAGTCCATGATTGAAGTGTCCTTTACTATCTCATTAGCAACATCAATTATTGTACAATCTTTGTTGTTGTTCTTGATCCTTAAGTGTGATAAATATGACATCATCTTTATTCTACGGATCTTTGTCAGAGTCATAGTTAGTGATATCTTGGATAATATCATCCATGACTATGTCTACGTTAATAGGTTCATTATCACTTTTAGTATTGTCCAGAGCAATGTGCTGAGGACTTGCATTTTCTGTCTCCTCCTCTCTATGAGGTGTGTTGGTGAGAAGTAATTGTTTCTCACCACTTGTGGACTCTACTGGTAGATCCAGGAGTTGTCTCCATTTATGTCCAGTTATAGTATCCAGATCAATGAACTTGTTTTCTAGCACTTTGTAAGCTATTATCTTGGTGACAAATTTTCCTAGGGGATTTTTAAGTATTTCATTGATCTCTTCAACTTTATATTTGGGAGGCATCAGTCTCACAAGTACCCTTTCCCTTGCTTCTCTCTCTGTTTGCAGGGCATATGACCAATGTTGGTATATCCTTTTACCTAGCTCGTTAGGTATTTGATTGATAAATTATGCAGGTTCATATTTGTTCTTGATCATTGACTTTATGATTGCCTCTTGTATCTTATTCTGGTCCTCTTGGTTTAGTGTATCCCATTGTCTGATTTTCTTATCAGTCATTGTACCATGTGTAGCAATGGATTTGGCAACTTCATCAACTATTTGATTTTTGAAGTTCTTCTTTTCTACATCAGGCTCATCATCTTTAGTGTCTTCTATGTCAGCCTTTGTCCTAACCAACCTTTTCCTCTTCTTTGGAGGTGTTGTTTTGACAGTTTGTTGTCTTGTTCTCTTAGCTGACTACTTCCTTATGTAGCTCCTTACTTGACCTTTCTTAAGGGGCATTGTTTCGGTTGTAGCAGTTTGACTCCTTGTCCTCTGCTTCTTTGCAGGAGGTGGAGGTGTATCACATTCAGTCTTTTCAGAATCTAATTTCTTTTCTTCTTGTTCCTCACTTATGGTGCCCTATTCATCGGTTGACTATGGTTGATCTTGTTCCTCATCTATTACCGATAGAATCTTCTTGATATTCTTAACCATTTTGTCCTTTTTGTTTACAGTCCTTTTTATTTCTAGGCCTTGTTTTATCTTTGATTTGGCCTCTTCATATGTTCCAAACCTTGGTTGTTTGTTATCAATAGGCTCATTAATTAATGCCTTAATTGCACTTGTAGCTTGATCACTATT
Source organism: Thuja plicata (assembly GCA_018584345.1). Classification (NCBI taxonomy): domain Eukaryota; kingdom Viridiplantae; phylum Streptophyta; class Pinopsida; order Cupressales; family Cupressaceae; genus Thuja; species Thuja plicata. The sequence goes on from MU224933.1 coordinate 71,860, forward strand.
GATCTCATAATCTATTGGAGCTAACCAGGCTATTCTTAGTACAACCGGTTTGATATGGGTGAAGTCTATGTCCACCATGAAACATATCTCATCTTTATGTTTTTCAACTAGTTGTTCAGGAATCCTAGTTCTTTCCATCATATTTTCCTTGAACTCAAGGAAGTATGCAAACATAACAGATTCAAAATTTTCCCCTAGTGATTTAATCATTTCACTAATCTGTTGTGTTACCAGTTTGGTAGTGTCCCATACTAATTTTTCTACTGAAGGAAAGTATTCTTGAAAATAGAAAAAGATACACATGATAAGTGATCCAAACTTACATGTGTTGGTCTTTGTAGAACTGATTGTGTGCATATTTTCATCAGGTTGTTTTAATAGGATATCACACAGATCCATCTGAATTCCTTTGGTTACTATCTTGTAAGTTGTGCTTACTGATGTAGCAAAAATGTTGTTCAATCTGCTAGCTTGAAAAAATTTATACCCAACTACACATGCACCAAATTTGAGCCCTTCATCGGTGATTGTGTTTACTTTGAGACCTCTATTGTCTCCTTCTGCATTGGTGAGTTTTTCAAATTCTTTCATTGATGGATGCTTGTGTACCCTAGACTTGAATGTTATCGGATAACTAGTGATAGCGTGAAGAACATCCTTGGTTATTTTCTTGGGTTGGTCTAGCCATAGCTTTTTATCATGCATTCTGCTCAAGACTAACCTTATCCATTCTGTTTTGAATTCCCTAGGGAAATGTAGGGCATTAGTTAACCCTTTGACCTCCAAGTTTTTATGTTCTTCCTTTAGTTTTCCTTTGGAATCACACAGCTTCTTATAAGCTTTATCCATTTCAAGATCACCTATGTTTTTGATCTTGCAGTGAATATAATACCTAACATCTTCTATGAGCAAAACCCCAGGTGGAATTTTTGATAACGCATCGGTTTCATCAGGTTTTTATGCAATTTCTGGGAAGATTTTATACTTTGGCTCTACACATGTACTATTCTTGATAAGCTTCACCATATTCCTCTTATCATTCTTGATCTTAGTGGTTCTTGAGGTGGTTGCCATTGTATTTCTAGTTTTTAGGGTATTCTGGAAATTAGGACTTTCTTGATAAAACAATGACAGAGATCTTTCGGTGCCTTTGGTACTTACTTCAATTTGAAATAGTGATGAAATATCTATTTGTTGTGTGCTGAATTGATCTGTGGACACTTCTACTTTCTTCTCTTTAATAGCTTTGATTTTTCTCTACTTTCTCTTCAAATCGCGGGTGAAAAATGAAGTTCTCCCGTCGACTATTTATAGAATTTTTGACCTAAGTCTTTGTAATAAATACTCAATGACTCATCGGGACATGAAGATAGGTTTCGTTGGGAAGAATTTTTAAATTTTCATCGGTGTTGACGTGATGCTTGGGAAATTGATGACCATTTTCTCTTGTGTGCTAAAATATTGACACACATCTATGAATTATTCCATCCAAGGTTGCTCAAGAATGAGGCCTCAAATATCGATCCATAGCTCTCTAGTCATGGAGTGCAAAGGTTTGAAATGGAGGCCCTCAGATTTGACCTAGTTAGTGCCTATGCAAGTACACCA
>MU224933.1:91070-108481 GCA_018584345.1 Thuja plicata
TGAAGTGCTAAAACAAGTAGCCAAGATGTCTGCACCTAAGAATTCTTTCTCATTGGACTCAATTTGTCCTAATCCTTTTGATAAGAGTGTTGACATGAAAGAATTTCCTAGAAAAGTTGAAATTCCTCAATATGACAAATATGATGGAAGTGGAGATCCACATGATCATGTGTGATAGTTTTATACCACTAGCTTTGAATTCCATCAAGATGATTTGTACCTCATGAGGTTATTCCCATGAATTCTTAGGGGGCAAGCAATGAAATGGTTTACTAAAATAACTCCTCTTGTTAAGACTTTCAAAGAGCTTGTTCAAAGATTTGTTCAACACTTTGCATACAATATTTTGAGATCTATCACTTTGTTGGACTTGTGTAACTTAAAGAAAAATCAAGGAGAGTCCTTTGTTACATTCTTGCAAAGATGGAGACAAAAGTGCTCTTGTTATTCTGGAACTATTCCTGACAATGAAAGGATTGATATTCTTGTTAACAATTTGGTTCCTGAATTGTGGTATGAAGTTAAGAAAATGGTTTTTGATTCATTTGACACCATGGTTGAGACTGCATGCAGAATTGAGGATGTTCTAAGAGAACAAGGAATTTTGACTAAACGTGGAAATAAAAACAATAATAGTCAAAATAACAACAATTCTAACAAGGATAAAGGGAAGAACCAATATTTGAATAAGAACAAACAAGTGGTTAACGATGGAGTTGTGGATTCCTCCCAACATAAAGATCAACCTATGTTACACTTATCTAGTACTGTTCAAGCTACAAAGCTCAATACATCCAATCACCAAGAAAGTAAGCCAAGCTACCAAGGTAAGCCTAAGAGTGAAAGAAATCAAAATAAAAAACTTGGTGAAACATATGGGGAAATTTTGCAAAAGCTTATTGATAGCAATTTGGCACATCCTCTAGATGCAGCACATTTTCATATAACAAAAGAAAAACCATGGTGGTGGAAGGAGAATGACTTTTGCATATATCATAATGGTATTGGGCATAATGTTGAAAATTGTGGGAGACTCAGGCATCTCGTTCAAGATCTCATTGAGAATGGAAAACTTTCAGTAGATGGATTGAAAACCAATGCTGATCACACAGCATTCAAGGATCCTTTGCCCAAACATGAAAAGGGGGAAACCTCTAAACCTAAGAGTGGCAAAGTAGCAATCAACTATACTTATACAGATGCAGAGAATACCATTAACATGCTTTAATTTGTGGAAGAAAATATTAACATGATGAGTGGAAGAGATCCTTATGGTTATGATCTAGATGAAGACTCTCCTCCTATTTTTGATAGAGAACCTATTGTGGTGCTAAGGGGTCCCAACTCTAGAAAGTCGTCTCAAGCCCTTAATGCTATTACCCGAAGTCAAGGTCCTATTGTCATTAAGGGACCCAATACAAGTCAATCCAGTAAGCCTAAACAAGTAGTGTCTAAACCTGTTATCTTGAAGCCAACTGTCAATCCTAAATTGAACTACAATCTTGTTGACCAGTTACAAAGAACACCTGCTCAGATTTCAATCTTTGAGATTTTAGTGTTTTCTCCAAGACATAAAAAAATCCTTGAGTATGCTTTGCGTACGGAAAATGTCCCCAAAAACTTAGATATTGAACAATTCTAGAATATGGTTAATCACATTGCTACCCCTCATTACCTTACATTTTCAGAAGATGATGATAAAGCTTTGAGCCATCCACACAATCTTTCCCTTCATATTGAGGTCATGATCCATAAAACCTATGTTAGGCGTGCATTGATAGATGGGGGTGTTGGGCTTAATATTTGTTCTTTTAGTCTTTTGAAAGAATTGGGTTATTCTGAAGAAATTATAGATACCAAGAAAAGGATTACTATCAAATCCTATGATGAGGCAGAAAGAAGTTCCAAGGGGTTGGCCATCCTTCCTGTAAGGATTGGCCCTATTCAAAAGGATATTAGCCAAAGTGTCATCTACATAGTCTTCCATATCATTGGTTATATCTCTAATTTGTTGGATAGAGATTGCAACATTTTGTATTAGAGATTTTGTGAAAATTCTATTGCAGCTACTGGTTATTAATCTCCTATCATATATGGATTATTTGACAATCAAAAATTAATTCATGAAAAATATTGAAAAATAACAAAACTGCAATTTCACAAATAAAATTAGAGATGTAAAATATAGAACTCAGTGAACATGATAGGTTTGGATAAATTATCCCTGGAAAAAATCCCGAAGGGAAAACTAGTACTACAAATGAGGAATTAATATTAAACTTCAGAAAATTAAGAGATACATACAATGCTTGCCTCTTACTAGAAGAGTTCCAACAATATTCTCCTTCAGAACTCCCAATCTCTCAACTGTTGTTGTCTCCAACGCTATCATCATGCCCTTTCTATCACTACAAAACTATTTTCTATCACTGCAAATGCTTCTGAAGTGTGTTCTCTCCAAATGCCCATTGACCCACTTTTATACTACTCTCATTGGAAAACCAATGGCCATGATTTAATCTATATCAACGGTTAAGATCAATTACACTCCAACCACCCTAAACTAATTGGTAACTAGAAGTCTCTAAAAGAGATAATTAATTAAATAATTATGTGGATGCTAAAAACATTTCTAGATAAACATTTTTTTTCTAATTCTTGGGAATGGAGAGACAGATGTCCAAGCTACCCAAACTAACACTACCTCTTAGTGAGGAAATTATTCTACATTCCACCTAAATTATCTCAAAAGAAGATAAATTTTTCCTTCCCCAAACCCTTTCTTAGAATGTCTTCTACCTGGTGATCTGTAGGTATATACTATGAATAAACAATCCCTTGTTGTACACAATCCTTGATGAAGTGATACCTTATGTCAAGATGCTTATACCTATCGTGAAATATAGGGTTCTCAGATAAACTAATATAGGTCTAAATTTTGTAGTGTGTCACCATGGTCTCAACCCTCTAACCAAATAAGGCTACTAGAAACTTCTAAAGCTATATAGCTTCACATTTCACCATGCTAGCTGCTATGTATTCTGCTTCTACGAAACTTAGAGATATAAAATTTTGCTTCCTGCTAAACCAAGAGACAACTCCTGACTCTAAACTAAAGCAATGCCTTGAAGTAATTTTCTTGTCCATTGTACTACCTGCCAATTCTATTTCAATATAGCCTATCAACTTTATTACTTCCCCTCGATCATATCTAATCACATTGTCAATTATGCCATGTAAATAATGTAGAAAATGTTTTTCCACTATCTAATGCACACTATTTGGCTCAACCATGAAATTACTAAGATATTTTACTATAAAATTTATATATGGCATGATATTGACTAAATACATGAGAGGACCAATCAACTGCCTATATAAGGTGGGATCTACATCCTAATCCCTATATGTGTCTACTTTCTTCCAATTCATGATCATAGGTGTAGACATGGCTCTACAATCCTCCATCTTGAACCTCCTCAAGATTTTGATGCAATATTTCCCTTATCCAAGGAAACTCTCTCCATCAATATGCCACACCTGCATACAGAGAAAGTAGTCCATAAGTCACAAATCCTTCATCTCAAACTCTGCCACTACATCCCTATTGCACTCTTCTATGAGCCCTAGTAAAGCTATTAGAAACAAGTCATTCACATATATCAAACAATAATAAGAACCTCATCCCCAACTACCAAGTAGTAGACGTTAGCGTCTACCTCAATCTTTACAAAGCCCATCCCTGCAAGCAACTATAAATTCTCTAATACCATGCCCTAGGAGCCACAAATCTCTCTTCAATATGTACACATGGGTCTTATTTTTGTGTACTAAATATCCTTGTCATTTTTCTATGTATACCTCCTCTTTCAACTTGCAATTAACAAATGTTTTCTTAACATCTATTTGATGGATTTTCTATTCTATTTTTGTTTGAAATGAGATCAAATATTGTATAGAAGTATACCATACCATAGGAAAAAATGTATCATCGTAGTCTATTCCCTCCTTCTAAGATACCATCTTTTCTAAAAAAAAATCATTGTATTACCTGATGCTACCAACTAGACCGTGCTTGATCTTATAGATCCAGCGTGATCTAACCACAACCCTATCTATTGGTCTAGTCACAACCTCCCACACATCATTTTTCATTATTGAGGTATACTCCTCAACCATTGTATCTTACCACACCTGGTGCGATGTGACCTCCTGATAGTTTAAGGATCATTATTTACCGACTTATTAACACCACATAGTCATTATACCTCGCTACTTATCTTCGTTGTCTACTACTCATCCTAGAAGCTCCCACTAACTCTTGAGAATCTCTCTGTCTGTTGAACCTCATGGTTCCTATTTCCAATAGTAGAGCATGAAATATGAAAGTCCATATCTTCTTGATGCATCTTTTAGATTTTTTGCATATGTTTCTCCATATTTTCTGAACTCTCAGCACTTGAGCTTTTGCTTGTACTAGTAACCATACTCAATATTTTTTGCCCTTGATTTGGTTGAACGATCCTTGGAGCTTCTATTGGATACTCTATTTGATCATATGAAGGAAAACTATAATCCCCCTAGCCCTTGGAATGAATATTTAATATGCCTTTAAGGTCACACTATACCCCACAAAGTACCCTCTCTCCGTAGTCTGATCTAACTTGGTACATGTATCCCTTGGAATGTGAAAATATGTCAAACACAAAAATATCTTGAAGTGATTGATATCTAGCTTCTTCCCACTGAATTTTTCCTCTAGCGTCATCTTCCCAATTACCTTATGTAGAACCATGTTATATATTTAAACTATCATACTACATGTCTCTTCCCATAGCTAACATGGCATATCCTTATCATGCAAGGTAGACCTTCCCACCTTCGATATAGAATGAATCTTTCTCTTAGCAACCTAATTTTTCTGTAAGAAAGGAACAATCCACATTCTCTTGATTCCTTCCCTAGTATAGAAATCCTCAAAATCTTTCCCTTTGAAATGGCCTCCATTGTTTGACCATATAGTCTTTATATTCATGCCTGTCAAGTTCTCAGCAAGAGCTTTAAACTCTTTGAAGAAATTGAAAACCTCATCCTCATTCTTCAAGAAGTATATCTAAGTCTTCTTGGAGAAATCATCAATAAAAGTATTAAAGTTCTTGTATCCTCTGAGAGACTTCATCGTTGAATTGGTCCACATATATCTGAATGTACTAGATTAAGAATCCCCTTGGATCTAGAGTCACTGCTTGGTAAAGTTTCTTTAACAAACTTTCCAAACACACATACCTTACATACATCATTATTCTCTATGCTCACCTCCAGAATACCTGTCACTATCTCATGAAGCAATTTAAGTGCTCCATGATGTATATTTCCCATCCTCCTATGTCATATCTTAGCTCAATCTCTAGGACTACTAGTGCTCATGAGTGCCTTAGGAGTATCAAACTAAAACTTATAAAGTCAACTAATCCTAACGCCAATAGATATTGGTGATTTCCAATCCTTATGCTTGATCAACACATGTGCCCCTCTATAGTGTATATTGTAGCTATTACCCTAAAGGACAGATACTGAAATCAGATTCATACCCAAGCCTCCCACTTGTAACACATTGTGAAGGGGAATAAACTTGCCATTCTCCCTCTAAAATTGAACAGTTCCATTCCCAACTTGATTGAGTTTTGACATTTTCCCCATAGAAATATGATGTCCTCCTTATAAATGGAGAAGTACTCTCTAAATCCTATCATGAAATGATGCCCCGCTATCTCTATACCAAAAAATATGTGATGTTGACATAATGATACAAGTTGTGAGTGCAAACTCATCCTCCATTCTACTAGATATCTCATATGCACTTGTTGAAGCTTCCATATGCTTCTTGCATTTCTTTTCATTCTTCTTCCTTTGCGGGAAATCACTGACATAGTGGGCAAACTTGTGACACCCATAGCACTTGATCTTAGACAAGTCCTTCTTCTTCTTCTCACTTTGTGGATTCAATCCTTTGCTAGACCCCTTCTTCTCCTTCCCTTTTCCTACTAGGGAAGTATTTTCCTATTCCACCTCACTTTTCTGACTCTTATTGTTGGTTCCATTTATATGACCTAGTCTAAGATCCTCCTGACTGAAGTCACTCCATAGTTGATCCCAACTCGGTAAGGTGTCTCATCCATTAATAACTTGAACAAAGACATCCCACTACTTAGTAAACCCATTTATGGCTATTCTTACTAGCTTGTCATCATCTGGTTTATCTTCAATAACTAATAACTCATCTTTTACAAGTCTAAGTCTTGTGAGGTAACTTGTAACATCTAGAATCCCTTTTTCATCTGATCATTCCTACAGATGAAAAATATGCAACACCATGAACGCAATATTTTTGCATAAATTGTCCCTATAAATAAGCCCCAAGGGAAAACCATTACTACAGATGAGGAATTTATATTAAATTTCTGAAAATTAAGAGATACATAAACTACTTTCCTCTTACTGGAAAAATTCCATAACTATTCTCCTTCATAAATTCTTGTCCCAATTTCTCATACTGAAATTCAATTTTTTTTGTCTCCAACTTTGTCACCGCGCCCTTGTTATCACTACAAAACTATTTGCTTACAGTGCAAATTTATTTTCTATCAATGCAAATTCTTCTCATGTGTGTTCTCTCCAAATTCCCATTGACCCCCTTTTATACTACTCTCATTGGAAAACCAACGGAAATGATTTTTACTAGAAGAGGGGTAAACATTTATTGAAAGCCAAAGAGAAGAGAACAACAAAGAGTTTTAATGAGCCATATCCTGAACAACAAGTTGATCCAACTTATAAGATAAATCAGGGGGAAGGAGCCTTTGATCAACAATATTCCACTCTTTCCCATGCTCAGAAGCCCATTTATCTAGGTAGTCAGCAACACCATTCTACTCATGGGGGATATATGTAAAAGTGACAGAATCAAGAGACCTACATAATTGAAGAATTTTCTTAATAAAAAAATTCAATTGCCAACAGACATCTGAAAGCTCTTGTCTATTCAATAAATTCACAATAAATTGTGAATTAGCTTCATAGATAATCCTATGCCAACCATGCATACAACAATGCTCGACAGTGACTAGGATGGCGAGGGCCTCCATGAGATTGTTGGTGTGAAATCCTTTGTGAATAGAAAAAAGAAATTGGACTTCCCCAGAACTGTTGCGCCCAACTCCTCCAATACTAGCAGGACCATGATTTCCCCAAGAGGAGCCATTAGTGTTGATTTTAATAACTCCAGGCAGAAGAGGAGTCTAATGCCCCTCATGATTAACCCGTTGAGAATTATGTCTGGCTCTACTACCATAGTGATGGGTAGCAGATAAAGGAGCCTGCCATGTAGAGGAAAGGAGAGGTGACTGCGAATACCCACATCTCTAGGATCCAAACCACCCATCCCCTCAAAATTTTCTAGAATAGTTTCATGCAGAGAATAAAAAAATTTCTTTCACAGGTGCAGGACCCCAAACTTAATATCTTGAAAGATTCTCCTATTCCTTTCTAGCCAAACATGCTAAAGAATGAAGGACGGGCCAATAACCCAAGCAACCTATAGAAAAGAGGACTTAGAAGGTGATGTTAGCAGTAGTACTTACTTTATGCTATGTTAGTTATATTATGTGTAGCCAACAGTACTTAGTTTCTACCAGACGATGGTTGGTAATGGATGGTGACATTTGGTCACACCCCTTCGGGTTTATATAAGCAATGTACTTCTATTCGAAAGAGATGTGGAAAAAGACAATTGTAAAGGTACTTAAGTTACGAATGATTAATAAAGATTGATATTTTCTGATCTATGTTATGTATTTGTACTTCCATACATTGTCTATGCATCAGTAAACTAGGTTACCCCAGCGGATAAACATTTTCCGCCGCTGCCTAGACGTACTCGGGAAGGAAAAAATAAATAAATTGATGTGTTGTTGATTATTTCCTTGTGGAGAAGTGAGCAAAGAATTCATGGCAATCAATTGAACAAAAATAGAAAGAAGGAACTCAAGGAGGAACAAACTGATAGAAAATCTATACTCGCACAACAACAAGCCGAGTGAAGGGAGAGATATAGAAGACACGCCGAAGGACTACCGAAGGAAGTAAGTGAAGGTGAGGGTCTGGAGGTATCTGACCAGGAAGCTGGGATAAGTGATGAGGACTACCTAGAAGAAACAAGGAGCTTGCTTGGGTCCTTAACCTTAACCCCACAGACGGAAGCAAGAGAAGCCCGAAGGAAGGAAAAAGAGGAAGCCATACGGAGGGAGGCTCAGGATACCACTTCCACTGCAAGTAGTGAAGTGACCAATGGGAACGGGTATAATAGTAGCCCACCAGGCCTGGACAATTCCAGTAGTTCAGGGACATCAAGTGGTACGGTACCAAACAATTCTGGGGTACCGACACGGACAGTACCATCCCATCCTACAACACAACCAGTGCTGCAAACACAGTCGACGCCTAGAAAAGTGAACATGGTGACCAACAAGGAGAATTTCCCAAAATTCCATGGAGATGGAAAAGAAGATCCTCTTTGGCATTGCCACACATTTCAGACAATCTGGTCTGTGAATGGAGTCGCTGACCAGGATGAATGGATGAGACAATTTCTGGCAACCCTCTTAGGGGTAGCAATCGACTGGTACTCTGACTTAGACAAAACCAGAGTGAACACCTGGGACTTATTAAAGAAAGCATTTGAAAAGGATTTTAGGCTACTGAACGACGACAATGAAATCATCTCAGAAATATATGGAACCAAACATGGAAAAAAGGAGACTGTACAAGCCTACAGCCGCCGACTGAAGGAGTTAGTCAAAAAAATGGATAGCCAGCCAGCAGATTTCTTGAGGAAAAGATGGTTCATGGAGGGCCTGAAATTGAACCTACAAAGGAAAATGGAGATAGTGCCCCCCAACTCATGCTAAGATGCCTATAACCGGGCAATGCACTTGGAGAGAGAACAGAAGACCTCCAAGAAGAAAAGAAGTCTTCTTCTGATGAAGATGACACTGCAGACAATGACAGTAGCAGTAATGGCGAGTCAAAGAAAAAGTCATGGCACTCCAAAAGGAAATGGAGAGAATGATGAAGGAATTCAAGACCATGAAAGGGGATACTAGCAAGAGGCAAGATGACATGTGGTGTACGGACTATAAGGAGAGCGTCCATATGAAGGGGTCGTGTCCCAAAAATTCATTTTGTGACATTTTCCAGATCATGGGCCATTCCACCAAGGAATGCCCGTACAACTTGAAAGTGAGGAATCAAAAAGTGCTATTTACCCAAGAGAAACCATCTACATCGAGCGGGTGCGGAGGAAACCAATGCAGTGGTGGAAGGGGCAGTAACAACAACACCAACACCAACACAAGGATTCAAATACAATATGACTCCAAGGGTTGGCCGGTGATCCATTGCCAACCTTGCAATCAATGGGGCCACTTTGCAAAGGACTGTGACAATGGTGACACCCCGCAGAAGCTATGTCATTGGTGTGGTCCTGTCAACCATGAGGTTGCCAATTGCCTGAAATGTGGTATTAATTGGCTAGACATAGATGGAAGCACGAGTATGGTACTGATCATCACCCAAGGGCAAGCAAAGCAAGCCATATATCCAGATCCTCAAACAGAAAAATAATGGGCACGAGAGGCTAAGGAAGAAATAGAGAAGGTGATGAAGGCACAAAAAGAAACATGGAACATGGCCACTACCTTAGACTGGAGGGAGGAAAAACAAAACATTCTGAGACAACTATTACATTTAGAGGTACTGGTGAAACTCCAAGACCTCCTTCACACCATGCCTCACTTGGGAACGACACTGTTGAGGAACTTGGCCATGCAGTCAAATACCACACGTACGGACATCCCTAGAGGGTCTGCAATTGACCCGATGATACTTGTTGTAAACAATGGGAGCTACCTGACAGTCGTTGAGATGGGTATCCTTGGCACCACTCTCACAGACACCATTGTAGATGGTACGTTCAGAGTAAATGTACTTCTGGAGAAGACATGGAAAATTTTGGGGAAACCCACGCTGTGGCCTCCAACCTTCAACTTGTTGGGAGCGGACCAGCATGGCATCAAACCCATCAGAACCCTCATGGCTCAACGTGTGATGATTGGGACACATCCCTTCATACTCAAATTTGTGGTGATCCCACTAAAGATAAAAGGGGTACGAGGATATTTTGGGATGAGGGTGGCTCACCTCAGTGGAGGTGAACCACAATGGGAAGAGGAACACACTTACCATGGAGACTATAGGGAGGAAGTACGTGATTGACCTCCACACAAAAATGGTAAGCGAGGAGTTAGCATCTTCAGACTCAGAATCTGAAGGAGAGCAATTGGGAGAAGACAGAGGGAAAAGAAGAATGGAGCCCAATGATGAAGGGGTGTTGGAGTTGGAAGAATGTTCTGGGGATGATGGAGATTCAATGAATGGCCTCTTTCATTGGAAAATGGAAGATTATGAGTTCTTCACACCATCTTATAACATGCTAAGCATTAGAGAGGAGGAAGCCACCCCCACACACCAGTTTATGAAGAAAGAACCCATCAAATACTAGTGACGACGCTCCTGTCGGCAATAGTTGGAACCCTGTGGCCACAGCCTTCAAATTTTTTATTCTCCTTCTTCTTATGTATAGGCCAGTAATGGTGGTCCCTATAGAATTTATGGTTCCCAGCCTTTAGATCACCATCGAAAACAAACCAAAGGACAAAGTTTGGGAAGTTGGCTACGATGGGGCCATCCAGCTGCAGACTCTCAACAGACAAGAGATACACGAGGCTATTAGCAGTTCCAAATCGAAACCTCACCCAAAGAGGATGGAAAAAGCACCAGAAAGGCTAGATAGGGCACCCGAGGGGATGGAAGGGGACCTAAGAATCTAGAGAGGCTGGATGGATGACCGAAGAGGCACTTGGAAGCTAATTAGATTAGGCATTTAAAATAAAAGGGAAAAAAAAGTTTTTTTTTAAAAAAAATTAGTTTCTGTATGGTACCGTACGGCCTAGCATCATACAAGCCTGTATGGCTGGCAAAGAAAATGATGAACTAAATAGACCACTGTATAGTCATGTGAAAAAAAAAAAGACAAGGAAAAAACCAAAAAAATAAAAGAAAAAGTTCATACAAGGCCATACGACCTGAAGCCGTACGACTGTATGGATGAAAAAGATAGCATGATAATAATGCCACATAGAGGCCATCAAGACCCACAACACCATATGACATGATTTCATACAGTTATATAGTCGGCAGATAAAATTTTACAAAAAGAAAATGTACGACAGAAGGCTATACGGTCATGTAAAATCGTGAAGACTTAAAAAGTTTCAGCGGTTGTATGACATGATACAGTATGGCTCTGTACTGCCACCAAGTAGAAGAAGAGATGAATAAGAGAGAAACCCGTACGGACCAGGTAGTTAGGGATTCTTGCACTATTAGTGCATAAGGGAAAGAAGATAGTTATTGATGGCATCACATTCTCTTAAAAAAATACAAAAAAAAATAATGACAAATAAATAACAGTGCACAGTGAGTAGCATGTGGTACTGACAGTTAGCGCTATCCCCCGACCCTACCTGGGGCTTCCCTAGGACCCCACGAGGGCACTGCCCCTCGACCCCACTGGGGGCATTGCCCCAAACCCCCATTTTATTTCAGAGGCACACTACAACATAGATTTTGGGGTACCCACGCCATCTGGGTAAGCGTTGGGTTTGTTCCACTTGGTGAGAAAGAAGTTTAAAGCTAAGCATTGGAGGGGAATCCATAAGTTACCGACGGAGATAGATTTAGAGGTTGTGAACATAGGTTGAGTAGATGATACCCAGAGATACTGCAGGCATTGATTGTCCATGCGCCAGTGGTGGCGAGAGTGGTAGCAAGGTACTACGTTTTTAGTAGTATGTCTTGGCTGGACATGAGGCTTCCGTAGTGGAGGCACAAAGAGCTTGAGAGGAGCTGACCACCAGGTTGGAGGTAGTAGAGAAAGACTTGGCTTAGTGTACCTAGTAGTTGGGTGTAGAGAAGGCAACATGACTATGGAGGACAGAGTGGTTGGAGGCAGTATCAATTGAGTAGTGGATTTGCAACACTTGGTAGAGGTTGAGACTAAGCATCATGTTTTGGTTCCTATATGTAGTGGTTACTCATTCCTATCTTCTTTTGTCCCAGACATTGTGTTGTTGTTCGGAGATGACTTTTCTTTAAGGGGCGATGATGTTAGTCATAGTACTTACTTTATGCTATGTTAGTTATATTATGTGTAGCCGACAGTACTTAGTTTCTACCAGACGACAGTTGGGAATGGCTGGTGACGTTTGGTCACACCCCTTTAGGTTTATATAAGCAATGTACTTCTATTCGAAAGAGATGTGGAAAAAGACTATTGTAAAGGTACTCAAGTTAAGAATGATTAATAAAGATTGATATTTTCTGATCCACCTTATGTATTTTTACTTCCGTATAATTTTTATGCATTAGTAAACTAGGTTACCCTAGCAGGTAAACAGGTGAGTGCCCCAATCTATCCAAGAATTTAGACTGAGAAGAAACATGCCATCACAGGAAGCCCCACATATACCACCAAAAGTGCCAAATCTACTTGACAAAGGAGCATTGAAAGAAGAGGTGTGAAACCAACTCCTCGCCATCATAGCATAACACACAGATTGAGGGGCCATGGAAGCTATGCTTACAAAGATTACCCAAGTGAGACAATGACTGTGAACCACCAACCAGAGGAAAAATTGACACTTGGGCCAAGAGAGAGAGTTTCAGATTTTCTTCCACCAATGCATCTCCACATCACCAAACAACCACCTAGTAAGCTCAAAGTACCCTAAAGAGATAGAATACTTTCTGGAAGAAGCACCTCCCCAAGCCAGAACATCAGGTTCCTGCAAAGAGCTACAATCCCTAGAGGCAAGAATCTAAGAAATCTCCATCTGATCCTGCGCTGAGCCCCCTAGCATCCAATCAGAAGAGTTCTTCCATCTATAACCAATAGCAAGGCCTAGATTGTAGACCTCCTTGTAATGAACCACCTTATCCCAGCCAGCAAAAAGGAGAGAGTCACAGAGAACTTGTCTGTGCGGATGAGAGATCAAAAGAGGAGGGTTGTCATTAAAAGAATCACTCTAGAACAGAGCCTCTATTACAAATCCAAAAAAGGTGTTGCTTTAGTAAGTGGGCACCTTTCTTGAGGGTAGGCCACACCATAGAACCGCAGCCCTCCAAAGGAGACCTTGGGATATTTGAAGGATCAACTCCAGTGAAATACTTATGTGACAAGATGCAAGCCCAAAGCTAAGACTGGTTGGAACACTAATGCTAATAGAGTTATGCAGCAAGATCTAGGCCACTCAAGATAGCGAAATGAAGACCCAGGCCTCCCTCCTTCTTGGACCTATAGACAGTATCCCAATTAATTAGGCTCCATTTAGAATTTTGCAAGTTCCCACTCCAAAGAAACTGTCGAGAAAGGGCATCAAATTCCTTAAGAAAGTACATAGGGGCTTCCTGGACCATGCTGAACTATAGGTAGGAAGAGAGTGAATCACAGATTGGAGGAGGGTCACCTGTCTGGTCGTAGAGAGCCATCTATGAGTCAAGTGATTAACCTTATGTTGCAACTTATCAAGAAGGTTATGCCAAAAGAGCCTCGGTTGTCTTCCCACCACAATAGAGAAGCCCAAGTAAGTCAGTGCGAGAGAATGAATCTAAATTTAGAGGATAGCAGCAATCCTCTGCTAAATAGGCCCAAGAGCATTGAAGAAATAAATGGAGGACTTATGGTCATTGATTTGCTGGCTAGAAGTAGCCAAATAAGTATCCAAAGTGAGCCTAAAATCTTCAGCTTCCTGAATCTGAGCTCTACTAGAAAGAGCAGTATCATCCACTAACTGGAGATGAGAGAGATTGGGCAAACTATTTCCCCATCACCAGCCATGTATCATATTTTGGGAAACTTGAGATTTAATAAATCTGCCAAGGTCCTCCACCGTAATAATAAATAGGTACGGAGAAAGAGGATCCCCTTGTCAAAGACCCTGAGAGGCCCCAAATAACTCAGAGGGTTCACCATTGAGAAGCATAGAGAAGGAAGGAGAAGTAACACAACCTAGAATCTAGCTCACCCATTCCAAACTAAAGCCAAAAGAAAGAAGAATTTTCTGTAAAAAACCCCATTTAACTCTATCATAGGCCTTAGCCATATCTAGCTTGATGAACATATAGCACTCTTTAGAGACAAACATAGAGTGGATGGCTTTAGAGATGATAACCACTCAATCAAGGATTTTTTTCCTAGAAATGAAACCTCCTTGATCCTCAGGGATAACCAAGGGAAGCCAAACTTTAATTCTTTCAGCAATTAACTTAGTAACGACTTTATAGACCAAATTACAAAGAGCGATAGGCTGGAAGAAATCAAGTTGATTAGCCCCTTCTTTTTTTGGAATAAGAAAAAGGAAAGTAGCATTCAAAGCTCTGAGCATCTGTTTGTTAAAATAAGATTCTTGAACCACGGCTAAAAGGTCCTGATTAATAATATCCCAAAATTCCTAGAAAAATTCAGCCGGGAACCCATCGGGCCAAAGAGCCTTTCACTTTCTCATGTTCAAGACCACTTCCTCCAATTCTAACAGGTAGATCAGCTTCATAAGAGAATCATTCATCTTAGTGGTCACAAGAGAGGGAATACAAGACAAGATAGTATTCTCCTCATTATCAGCAGGAGGTGAATCATAAAAAAAAAAGAGAAGAATAGAACCGAATAGCTTCCCTGGACACAGCGTGCAAAGAAGTCAAGTGTAGCCCATCAACATTGACAAGAGAAGAAATGTAACTCTCATTTTGGTGGCCCTACACAAATTTATGAAAGAAAGCAGTGTTCTTATCCCCTTCCTAAAACCCATCAATATAAGGCTTTTGCTTCCAATAAATTTCCTCTCTAAGATCCCACTCTACTAGGTCCCTAGAAACCTGGGATTCCTCTCTACAAAGAGCTTCCAAGATACCAAGATCATAGATCTGCCTGGTAATGACTGTCAGATGATCTTGAGCCCTCTTCTTCATGGTGTGAATATTACCAAAGCAAGTCCTATTCCAGTTTTCAGCTTTCTTTTGACATACTGAAGTGTTTTAGAAAAAGAGAACATAGAAATTCCATAAGCTGGACTGCCATCTCTCCACTAGTGGACCATTAAATCATGAAGAGAAGAGTCTCAAAACCACATTAACTAGAACTTAAAAGGGGGATTCTTGGGAATAGAAACACAACTAGAAGAGAGCTTGATAGGCCAGTGATCATAGCCCCTCCAATCCAAAATTTTAGATGAGAGAGAGAGAGAGATTACCACTATTCTAAAAGTAGGAAACCAAAAATATATCCAGAATTTCTGAGATGGCATCATCCCCAACCGTTCTATTATTCCACATAAAGAGCTCATTACTTGGTTGGACATCAAAAATATGTAAAAGACCCATATTCTCATGAAAAATCTCAGAAGAGGGCTCCAAGAGAGTAAGGCCTCCTCGTTTCTCCTCCAGGAACACAACATAATTAAAGTCCCCACCTAAAATTGAAGGCAAGAAAGGATGACAACTTTGAATATACCTTATATACACCCAGAGCCTTATCTTTCCATGGAGATCAACAAGAGCATACACATTAGTGACCAGAATCAACTCCCCTGTTTCCATACAAGAGGCAACCATAGAAAGAGAAGAGTGACAAAATAAACACCAAAGAGGGGTTATTTTCTTGGGGTCCCAACAAATAGCCATGCCACCAAAGCTCCCCTAAGAACCGATACATTGACATTGACCAAAATACCAAATACTTGGAGAATAGCTAACCATGGAATCCACTGAGAGTTTAGTCTCCTGAATACAAAGGGTGTCCAGGGAGTGATCCACCACCAACTACTGAATAAACTTTATTCTGGGGATGCTATTCAACCCCCTAACATTCCATGAGAGCATGATCATTGAGTAGAGTGGAAAAATTGTGCATCCATGGGTTTGACAGCCCCCAACTCTACCAGTAAATCTCTTGTAAGTTGACTTTTCTCTTGATCCCTTTTGTGGCCACTTTTTGAAGGAGTAACAAAAGAGACTTTCTTAATCGGACTTTGCATCAAACCCAATGCAAGAGAAGATCCTTTTCCTTTCCCAGATGCAAACACATCTTTAACCAAATCTGCTAGGAGAATGTCATTGTCTAGTCGTACATGGGAAATTGCAAGGGCACCAAACTCAGGTCCAATAGGCATTTCACTTATTTGCTGGACAACTTTATCCTGGTTCATAAGAGAAGCATCTTGGATAGGATTCCCCTTATCTACATCTGATGCACTAGACATAATACATGGAGGAATACCTTCCTCTAAGGCCATATTATCTAGCACTTCAAATCGGTTAAAACCTGCCTCTGATTGCCTATCTAAAAATGGCCTCTTATGTCCTCTCCCCTTAGCTTAGTTTTGAGCAAGAATGAAGCCACCCTTGTCTAGAATTGAAGAATTAACCTAGGCTTTCCCCTTATTTGCAGAATCCATTTGGGCTTTCCCTTTTCCTACAAAGTTAGATGGAGCCTTTCCTTTTCTTGCATGTTCAGTCTGAGCTTTCCCTTTTCCATCCTTATCCATCTTAAGGTCTGAGGAGGAAGAAGATCCATGTAAGGAAACTCAGGTGCAGAAACAGCTTCCTACACTAATCTCTATAGGAAAGTATTGTGCAAATTCTTTTTAAATCCTTACAATTTCAGATTCGTTAACTACTTTAACAATGATATTGCAGCCACATACCATGCATACAGAAAATAGAGAATGACACAATGATTTACCCTGGGGAAAACCTTTCGGTAAAAAACCCTAGCACTCCAAAACCTGCACAATGTATTATCTTTAACACAACGGTTACAACACACTTGCAATCCAAGTTCTTTCAGGAGACAATCGACACACACAGACAAATCTAGTAGCACTAGATTATACCAACAATACACTCTTTTTTGTATCCTTTTCTGTAACCCCTAAAAATGCTTATATCGTGCGCTTTCCTTTTTAGGGAAACTTCTAAAGATAGCCGCATTAGGGTTTTACCATTCTCCGAACCCCACGATTGTGGAAGAGTGTAAAGTACTCAACTTTATCAATTGCCACATGTCTTTCATGTCTTCACCTATCATTGAAATCTCCTAGAAATAGCTCTTACATGTCATAGGAATCCGTCATAACCATTTCATCCATGATCTCCTTACACACCATTCAAGATGCCGACACATCAAGTGGAGTGACACATCAACATGCCAACTAGACATGTACACTCACACTTAATTACAT
>MU224933.1:112608-173908 GCA_018584345.1 Thuja plicata
AGAATGCTCTGCACAAAAAAACTCCCACTCAACTTGAGATTAGCTCAAAAAACCCTACCCAACAACTAGGATCAAAAGTTGATCAGGCTCTGATACCACTTGTAAGGAAACTCAGGTGCAGAAACAAGTTCCTACACTAATCTCTATAGGAAAGTATTGTGCAAATTCTTTTTAAATCCTTACAATTTTAGATTCGTTAACTACTTTAACAATGATATTGCAGCCACATACCATGCATACAGAAAATAGAGAATGACACAATGATTTACCCTGGGGAAAACCTTTCGGTTAAAAACCCCAGCACTCCAAAACCTGCACAATGTATTATCTTCAACACAACGGTTACAACACACTTGCAATGCAAGTTCTTTCAGGTGACAATCGACACACACAGACAAATCCAGTAGCACCAGATTATACCAAAAATACACTCTTTTTTGTATCCTTTTCTGTAACCCCTAAAAATGCTTATATCATGCGCTTTCCTTTTTAGGGCAACTTCCAAAGATAGCCGCATTAGGGTTTTACCATTCTCTGAGAAAATAGGAAGATTAGGGTTTTACCATTCTCTAAACCCCATGATTGTGGAAGAGTGTAAAGTACTCAACTTTATCAGTTGCCACATGTCTTGCATGTCTTCACCTATCATTGAAATCTCCTAGAAATAGTTCTTACGTGTCATAGGAATCTGTCATAACCGTTTCAGCCATGATCTCCTTACACACCATTCAACATGACGACACATCAAGTGGAGTGACACATCAACATGCCAACTAGACATGTACACTCACACTTAATTACATTATTTGCAAGAAAATACATTTTACAAAACAAATAATAAGAATAGGAATTATCCCAGGTTGAGACACCTTATTCCTAACAATCCCCTAGAACCACCACTAGGATTCTTAGAAGCCTGAGGGTACATAAGCTACAAATGACCATATTCATGGCATATTCAGAAACAAAAAGGTAAAGACTCATAGTCTAACTGTTGTACCCAGGATGATGAGCCAAGGCAAATTTCCAAAGAATTTGGCAATCAGTTATTGAAATCAATCTCAACACAAATGTGGGCAAAATAAATAACCTTTTTGTTGAGGGATTTATCTGTGATCGTAGTAGGTGTCCCCAGCAAAGCAGCTATCTAGTGTAGGATGTCCTCTCTCAAAAACTCAAGAAGAAAGTGCGGCAAACGAACCAACACGGGAACCCTTGAAGGGAGATTCTCCGCAGAATTGAACCCCGTATGCCAAAGTTTGACAAACAACCTGACTCAATTGTAAAAATATGGGCCTCCCTCAAAGACGTGATCTTGATCAGATATGCAAGAGAATACCACAATGAAGTAGCTATTCCCTGCCAACATAATGTCCATAACGCCTTCATTTTGCCACAAGCGACGGATTCAGGCTTCAAGAGAAGACAAACAGATTCAGATCCCAAGAAACTTGTAGATTAAAGCATGCTTAGTCCAGTACTCGATATCTTCCAAAACTGCCTCTGGAGGAATGACTAGAATAGGATGATCTTGACTACAAGGTAAACACCCATTAACCTTTTTTAAGTTCGAGCTCTCGCCAACATAAGTTGAAGCCATCGATTGCTAACTTTTCCCAGAAGAAGATTCATGAGAAGCCATAACCCCAGCAATCGTTAAAGTATTGGCAGCCCCACATGCAGCCATCAGAGTAGGTGTCACTGCACAGAACACACAGTAGCAACATAGAGCATAGAGAGCCCTTGCAAACGCTGATCCCCCACACACACAAACCCAAACCCCAACAACAGCACCAAGCAAGAGAAAGAAGGAAGGAAAAAAACACCCAAGCACGGGCATGAGACAGAGACAACGCTCTGTAAAACTCCACCTCCTACAGACAGTAGCAACCCCTCCCCTACACGATCACCACAGCACAACAGCACAGCCAAAATGTAGAAAAAAGAGCTAGGGCATGGAATCCCTAGCTCACGCCCATCCTCCGTGCAGCACCATCCTTGTTCTCACATGAAATGATTTCCCCAACGGCAATGATTTAATCTCAATCAACGACTAAGATTAATTAGACCTTAACCACCCAAAACTAATTGGTAACTAGAAGTCTTTAAAATAGTCAACTAATTAATTAAATAATTGTCTAGACTCTAACAACATTTCTAGAAGAAACAATTATTTTATAATTCTTGGGAATGGAGAGACAGTTGTCCAAGCTGCCCAAACTAATACTTCATATCCATTAAGATGATTGTCATTTGCACTTTCCCAGTTGAAAGAAATATTCCATGTATGTCCCGATGTGTTTGCACCCGAATGCTCTCAATTTGTTCATATGAAAAAACTGACTTCAAGCTATACATGCAAGTGTTTACACATAATTTGTTTCTTGAATTTATAATCTCATCTTCGAAACCATGCATTAGATATAATTCTACCACAAGTTATCTACGAGTTCACGTTTTCCCTGGTAGAAGGCACTAGTTTCACCGTAGTTGGATATGCCTTCAAGTAATGTAAGTAAATTTACAAGTCAAGAATCATAACAAAAAGTATATTTCTCTTTGATTGTGTCAAACATTAAATCTATAAACATCGATGTGCGAGCAAATGCAATTATGTGGCAAGTGCTAGGGAAGGCAAAGAAAGGGAAAAAAAATTTCTAAGTAAAACTAAATTACACGTGTGATGATCTCTTGAAGGTAGAACAAATAATGTTTTATGATGACGGTACTATGCTTCTAGGTGCCAAATTTCTTGCCCAGATTCACTGTTGAGTCCTTCTAAACTGCGTATCAAGAACTACAGAATCTTCTAGCAGTATTTTCGTAAATCGGCAATTATTGATGTAATGCATATTCATTCATCATTAGCTTCTGTCCGGATGCGGAAATATAGACGGCCAACGGCTATTAGCTGATTGTCGGAGGTCTACTTAGCTACCAGTCTGATAAAGCTTTCATTACTTTTCTGCCTCCTTATCCTCTTGTCATTTTCATCCTTGTTCAATCATGTTTGTGGACTTTGATTTCTTGTATGAGAAACCCTATAAATTATCGCTCAATCTCTAATATCTCAAGTTCATAATTTGTTTCTGCCACTACCATTCATTCCAAATTATAACTTCTTTACTCAACGAACAAAAGAAAACAACTTTCTCCTTCTTCATGATATTTTCACCTCGTAACGTTTGGGAGAGATAGGGTGGCATTATTCAGTGTTATTATTGCTTGGTTGAAGTTATCCCAGAAAAGAAAGGCACCAGTCTTAGTTGAAGTTTACAATCATGGATTCTATATATCTCACGGTATTGGTTAAGTCAGGAGTATCAAATTAATTATTATTCGCAAGAATAAGCTAGAATTGTGGTATGTTGATATCATGAGGACATATTTTCCTACAATAGTGGTACGGGAAGGGATATTTAGATGGTGTTTAATGCGTTCACGCTGATAATAATTGTATCTCTAAAGCAGATTTAAAGTGTACAATGTATATGTGACACAGACTACATGGCGGCGTTTGAGACCATTTGGCCACTGCCACGAAATACATTGATATAAAAATCAAATATCAAATTCTCTTTATCATTATCATATTTTAAATAGATTAAGTTGCACCTTAAAAAATTATAAAGCGACCAAAATTACATGCATAATAAATAAGATAAAATAACAATTTAAAATGTAAATTTAAAAAAGGTTTTTATACTTTAAAATATTCTTGTTTGTGTACTCTTGATGTCATATTTTTTCTTTTAAAATAGGAAAGAATTTTTTATTTATACATATTTATTGTGACACATTTTATGTTGTCATGTTTTTGAGTGTTTTCTAACCTTTTAAATTGTCTTTTGTCTTTTGTCACTCTCAAGTTATTTGAGTTGGAGTTTTGAAAACACTTAATGGTGGCCCCACTCAAGAGATATAGAGAGTTAATACCCAATGTGTTCCCCTATATATCTATCCTTAAACGCATTTGTATTTTGTTCTCTTTATTACTGAATTTGATAGTGTGTGTCTTTGTATAAAAAAAATTACTTATAATATAATAAGTTGTAGGAAGAGTTTATCTTGAAAGAATGCTCAAATTTGTGGTCACTAAGGCATAGGTCTTATATGAAATTTACCTTAATGTCATGCAAAACTCTATGATTTTCTTTCAATTTTATGAATCCAACCATGGAAAAGTTATCCTTAAACATGTCTTATGTTATCTCCATTCTCTTTTGCTTGTTTTTTACCTCAAACTAGGATTTCATTATCTTTGTTGAGAAACCTTTGTGTTCTTATCTAAGTCGATCTTCCTAGTTTATACTTGTAGAGTTGGAAATTTTTACAAAATAGTAGTCTTTGTAGGATATATTGAATGTATCAAAATGAATAGATTTTTCTTAGGCTCGCCACAAAAGAGGATTTATGAAGAAGTAGATCTCTCAAAGAATTTAAAGGCCACAAGTGGAATCCAAATTGGCCAAATTAGATACACACAAAATGTTATCTATTATAATATACTCAACACTTACTATAGATGTCAATATTTTAAGCATAAGATATAAATGCTCTTTGGTATCTCTTCGTTGTAAATTCAATGGTCAACCCTCATGTGTGTCCCTACTTCTTACAAGAATAAGAGGAAATATGCTCTACATGATGATTCAAAATACATAGAAACACTTGTAATAGCGATCACTTAATAAAACCACCCTTAAGCCCTCTAGATTATTTTTTAAATATCAGTATATAATTTCAAAGCCTCCAAACATAGGGGAATTTGTTGGCTCCCATCTTAAGGGGACATCTAGTGAGGTGAAATTATTTCAAGATCCATTAACAAAGGTATTGTATCGTATCAATAAAAATGGAAGAAGGAAAATATGTACCAAAGAAAGAGTACCCTATAGAACCCTTTATCTACATATGCACCTTTAATTCAAAGGAATAATTTACTAAAAGTAGTCACTAAGCACAACATGAGAAGGTTAATGAAATATCTCTTAACATTCATACATGTTTCATGTCCTTATTAGAATGATTGTGGTTGAATGGATCTCCCACAAAAATAATTTCATTGTGACACCAAACGATGATTTTGAGTTCTCAATATTCTTTATTTATGGAGCTTAAAGTTACGTGGTTTTTTTCTCTTTCTATAATATGTCATACCATATGGACTTGTATCGATTTTTTTTTTTTAAATATTACTTGATCAAGGTTTGATCAAGAATTATATGCTCTTTTCCTCATTAATAATCATCAATGTTTAATCATGAATATGTATGCATCAAATGATGTTATTGAGATATCTAATATTTGGAGATAGATTTTTTTTTTAAATTATATTAGTATTGGGCTCTACATGATTATTTTAATACGATTAAAATTTCCTATTAAAAATATAATGCACTGTCTATGTTTTAGCCAAAAATTGAAAGAAAGCATGGTCATTTATGCATAGTAATTGGAACTTTATGATCCTAATATTAGTTGTCACCATGGAGTAAACTCAAACATCTCTCTCTCTCTCTCTCTCTCTCTCTCTCTCTCTCTCTCTCTCTCTCTCTACATGNTCACCATAGAGTAAACTCAAACATCTCTCTCTCTCTCTCTCTCTCTCTCTCTCTCTCTCTCTCTCTCTCTCTCTACATGATTATTTTAATAGGATTAAAATTTTGTATTAAAAATATAATGCACTGTCTATGTTTTAGCTAAAAAGTGAAACAAATCATGGTCATTTATGCACAATAATTAGGACTTTATGATCCCAATCTTGGTTGTCACCATGGAGTAAACTCAAACATCTCTCTCTCTCTCTCTCTCTCTCTCTCTCTCTCTCTCTCTCTCTCTCTCTCTCTCTCTCTTTCTCTCTCTAGAAATATATCTTCAGTTTTCCTTGTCTAGTTATTATTAAAGTTAAATATTATGCCCAAAGATATTTGCAAAAGATATGGGCAGGTATATCTAGTTGTATGAATAAGTCAAGAAGAAGGAAATTAGTCTAGAAGAACTAAGGTTGTGTGCTGAACATTATAGTGCTACAGAATAGTGGAAGACAGGTATGTAATCTGGTGATCATGTGAGAATTATTTTTTTAGTGCTTTAGTATTATATTCTTAGGTCTAGAAGTCAATAGTTCAGTGATAGAGATATATAGTTGAAGATGATAGTTATTCAATTGTATTTTTCAAAAGGTTTCTAATTTATAAATTAAGATTGAAGATGTGTATATGACATTTATATTTTATTCTTGTATTGGTCTTGGTTGTGGTGTTTCCTAGTGATCCGAAAATAGTTAGTGGTTATCCAAAAATGGTGTACCCAAGTGATGCAATTATGAGCAATTTTAGTTCATGTCTAGAACTATGTTGTGATAGAATTTGATGTTGAGTTTGGATCTTAACTTAGTGCATGGTGGTCCGGATACAAACGGCAAGAGATGTAGTTCTTTAGATAGTGTGATGTTGTATATTTGAGATAATAGTGGAAGTTGTTATGTTAATTTTGGATCTAGTATTTGGCAATGTGTAACATATTCAGTGTCCATATCTCACCTGGAGTGGATCATGCTTCATGTTTTTGGCTTGGGTATTACATTTAATGTGTATCGCTTATTTGGATGGGTTCATGTTATGTGTGACGTGTATTTTGGTCCAGATGCTCTTGGCTTTGGAACTTCTTGTAATTTTCTGATTGATATGGCCAACTTATAATTTTATTTTAATTTTCTTTTTCCATGGCTGACCTTATTGTAATTCCAATGACCTAGATTTTATATAAGTACAGTGTGTTCTTTATCAAAATATTAAAGTGTATTAGAAAGAAACTGAAGATCTATAAACATAGTTTTAGAAGACTAGAGTTTAATTTTTGAGGTAGCTATTTTGTGACGGTGGTAGAGAAGTAAAGACATTGATAGTGTATTGATAAGGTTAATAGTGTTGTGTAGGAAAACTACATGATCATGATAATTAATCTTTATATTTTGTGAAGAGTTGTATGTACCTTGTCCATCTTGGGAACTCATACCTCCATAAAAATACAAGGAATCACAACCTCAAAGTAAGCCTTACATATTTATTAGATACCCTGAAGGTGTTAAGGTGTATAGACTTATAGATCTAGAAACATGTGAGATATTCATTGAGAGGAGTGTTCACTTTGAGGAAAGATCTCATAGCTTGTCCTCTACTCTTCATCTTCTTTCCTCCATAGTGGAAGGTGATGATAATGACTCATATGATGGTTATAGCTCAACCTTGACTCATACAGTTACACCTTTACAAGGTCCACTTGTAGTTGACAATACTCCATCTTGTACAAGACCTTGTTTGGCTTGATAGACTCTTGATTTAGTAGGTTTTTTTGTGGGGGATCCTTCAAACACTTAGAGAACATTGTCCTGGTGTATTCCACATTCTTTAATTGCTACAATTTCAGCTCCTTGTAATTTAGTGTAGCAAAATACACTTAATCTTCTACACATAGCTTCATGGGATGACTACTTGACAAAAATTGTAGGTTTATTTGTGGATTTTTTACATTATAGATTTGGGAGACATCGTTGATGATATTCAAATTAACTTTGATAAAGATAATCCTTCTTTATTTGTTGTAAGGGAACACTCTAACCCTCTTGATTATTCTTCACATGATCACTCTTTTGATTTTGATGTGATAATCTATCCTTATGTAGAGCATTTAGTGGAGTTCTCTTTATGTTAATAGGATACATTTTGGTCTTTAGATCATGTTCTAAATTTATTCAAATTAGATCTTTACTTATATTTTTCAACAGTGTGAACTAGTACACTTGATTTGGAAGGGACAACCTTTGGCATCAACATGATGACACTTGAGTAGCTTTAAAATAGTCTATACATTTTAATATTTCTTCCTAAATATACAATTTTAGATAGGGGAGACATCACTCATATACCTTTTTTTGGTTCTTCCTATGGGAGGAACATTTTTTATTATTCATGGACCATGATGCACATTC
Organism: Thuja plicata; assembly: GCA_018584345.1. Lineage (NCBI taxonomy): Eukaryota > Viridiplantae > Streptophyta > Pinopsida > Cupressales > Cupressaceae > Thuja > Thuja plicata. The sequence continues at coordinate 120,602 of MU224933.1, forward strand.
TACATTGGAGGGGGGCTACTTTGTCTCTCTTCTCTCTTAAGGAGGTACTTTTTCCTCACATGGGCTTTGCTAAAGTACCAAGAGCCGAGGGGTTGAATCAGTGTTCTTAGACTAATTTTATTTTAGTTCAACTTTTAAAAACAATACATCATAGTTACATATGAACATATGTTCATAGTAGGAAAATAATGAAACTAAATGATTCATCACAATATAAATCACATAGTTCTCAAAAGATGACACAATAATTTGATGACTGAAAAAACCTCGTGGGGAATAAAAATCACTCAAAAATGTCTCACTAACTTAATCTGTAAAATTATTGTTTGCATAGGCCTCACTGGCTGAATATCTCTCAGTAGAAACAATTCCTCACTGACCAAGTAATGTGTCTCACTAGCTATTCAACTATACACATCATATCATAAAATTTATAACATAAATACAGATTATCATCTCTGCTTCTTTTCACAATATCTTTTGATCTTGCATCACTTTAGATTCATAAGCAATAGTATAATATGTATAGCTTAGGAGTACATTTATACCATATTATTTTGCATATGAAGGGTAAGCATAGTAATATAGTATAGTTTATCTATGCACTGCATGTGTCTTATAATTTTTCACAATATGTTGATATATAAAGAAGAATGATCATACATTTCAATCACTATAAGCCAATAAATCTCACACAGGGTACAATCAAGAATGATGTCTCTATCTAATGAAACCATACTCTATTGCATATGAATTCCTTCAACTCAATGCATATACAGTGCTCATTGTTTCTCAATTGTACACGACTTGTTACTTTATAACAAATTTGTATAGATTTTAACAAAAAACTTAAAGATAACAATATTGTGCTCTATCATGATTTACTTTTAACAGAGAATAAACTTCAATTTTTTTATTAAATACCAAAACCATGGTCAAATCAACTGCATAAAAAAATTATTAAAATTGAATCCGCATTAACCAAACTTATACACAATGAAACTCTTAATAGTATGCAAGATAACCTATCTTGAATTGAGACAAATAAAACTCCTCATACATGGGTTACTGAAATTAAACCCTCAACATATAATACATAAAGCCTAGACATATAAAATAAAAACTAAACAATTTCTTTTAGACTAAACTTGGTTACCCTTATTATCAGATGAGAAATTCATGCTAGAGTTAACAAGATAAATGTGGATATTCTTTCTTTAATAATAAACAAAACCTCTTTTAACAACCTCGATTTTACATAAGAATTTTACAGGTGTAAAGATTTAACGTAAACCCTCTTAACACAATCAAGAAACCAAACAAAATGCTTTACAAATACCAGATAGAAGAAACAAAAAATGAGAAGACATTGAGTTTTATAATAGACAATAAACACCAAACTAAAACCTTTTTTTTAAATGAAACAAAAATATAAGGAACAAGGATACTTGTTTATGAAGTTCTTCTTCCACTGAAGACCTTCCTTATGCTTCCATCATTAAACCAAACCACAAATCTGGTAACCATTCATAAATAACTTGTTCCTCCTCAAAAATACGCTTCCCAATTAATGTGTGCAAAGCCTTGAAAGTTGTATGACATGCCCTAGCACGAGGGCTTAACAAATTAAGCCAATAAAAAGATAATACAAAATAAACTTTGAAACCCTTTAATTTTCCTTATACACAAATGATTAATGTCGTTAAACATTTGAACTACCATGCCATAAAGATGGGACATAATTCCCTTTTTTTATTTCAAATATCATATCAAATGCTTATGTTTAAGGATATGTCTATACCATTAGGATCTTGAAACTATGTTTAATTTCCATGACATAAACTTTGTGTCCATAGTGAAATTCAACTCCTCATTTGCAAATATAGATAATGAGTCTTATTAATAACACCTTTATGTAAAAGCATATCAATATCATCTTTATTAATTTGTATCAAAATGAAAGCTTTTTTGAAGCCATGCAATTTTATTTGCAAATGATCACAAGTTTAGACTCTTACCGCAATATGCAAGGTGACAAGATATGATACAATATATAAAATACTAAACTTCATCATCCTGTATGTCAATCCAACAAACAATCAATTAAGTGTGATGAAAGTTACCATAATAATGAACATGTGTATGCCTAAATAGTTATACCAAACTAATGCCACTATACAGAACTACACATGGCTCGAATTGAAATACCAAACCACAATATGTTGTGATATGTATCAAATAAGAATACAAAAGGAATATGTGATTTATAAATAATTGACATCTTATTATTTTGGCATTAATGATAACTCATGCCAGAGAGAACAATAGGTTTTTTTGACCTTCTCACACTTCTTTGAGAGTTATTTTATGTATTCATCTCTTGTTTTTGGGGAGTTTTGTGTCATTTGGTTTTCTTCCTTTCTTTTCTTTGCCAGAGATTGCAATGCATATTGTACATGGGCACCTAACATGGCCTAGTAGCTAAGACCCATATTGCATTGTGGGATTAAGTCTTGATTCCCCTAAGTTTTACTTAAAGGGGGTGTGGGTGTAATTATTTATTCACCTAATTATACTTTACTTAAGCTTACTAAGGATAATGCATTACATAATATTTTTCATTTGATACACTTAGGATTCTTCATATTTAGTTGCACATTGTGTAGGATAAATTTCTCTTTAGGTGGTGATAGTAGTTATCACATTCCACTCTATATATTTTATCCACCTTTAGTGCCCTTATGAGTTTATCATCCCCCAAATGTTTCTAATACTTTATTACACAGTGTAGGATGATCTAACTTTGGTGGACATGTGATTCCACCTTGTGGGTGTTATAAGTTATCTCCTAGTTATCATGTTCTCTTATTTCCTTTCCTATATAAGTAGGCACATCTTTATTGTACTCAGTTTAGTTAAGATCCATTGTAGTCCTGTAGTTCAGTTTAGTTATTGAACCACTGATGAGAACACAGTTTGGTCTTGTCCATTTTTTCTATCTTTCTTTTTTGTTATCCATTGGCCTCTAGATCTTGGGTTGTTGCTATAGGAAAATTATTACATACAGGAAGTTCAAAAGTTATTTTTTATTTATTATAAATATTTTTCAAGATTCAGTTAGACAAACAACTCCATTGTCAATTCTCTAGGGATGTTTGGAGGGTTGTGTTGCAGCACTGGAAAGTTAGCTGGGTGTTCCCTAATACTATTATAGATTTTCTGAATCAATGGACATCTCCCACCCCTAATCAGTTGGGAAAAATCGTGTGGAGATTTACTACCCCTCATGTCATATGGAGGATATGGAAAGAAAGAAATGACAGGATATTCAGAAACATCACCTCTACTCCCTTCCTGGTTGGATCCAAATTTATTAGCAGCATTATTGAAAATACTAAAAATTCTTGTGAGCTCAAACCAAAATTGTTGGAAGGGAACCCCAATAAAAATATTATTGAACACTGGAATTTTGATTCTAAGATAAATCCCTCTCCTTCCTCTTGTGAGGCTGCTATCTGGATCTCCCCTCCTCCTGGATGGCATAAGGTGAATTTTGATGGAGCAACTAAAGGGAATCCTAGCGTTGATGGATGTGGGTGTATTATTAGAAAGGTTGAAGGAAGATGTATTGCTACCGTTGCAATCCCTATTGGTGTTCAAACTAGTCATATGGTAGAAGCTATGGCGGCCCTCTATGCTTGTAAATTAGCTAAAAGTCAAAATTGTTCTAAACTTTTGTTGGAAGGAGACTCGATGAACACAATCAATTGCATCAATGGTATTCATCCTCCCTCTTGGAATATTGGTCATATCATTGATCAAATAAAAAATTTGTTAGCAGCATTTGAGACCACACACGCTAGCCATGCATTTAGAGAGGCGAAGCATGTGGCTAACAGCCTGGAAATGAAGGTGTCTTAAGTGCTGATGTCAGAGACTGGAAAGGCAACCAAGGATTAAAAAATGATATCCTAAATCTATTGAGGTATGATCAAATCCACAAAAAACCCAGAAATATTACTCTTGATGATGACAAGTAAATATAGTAATCAGAATTGCCTCATTTTTTAGCCTCACACTCACGACAGCAAGTGGATTAATTATAAAACTTATGAGATTGATGATTTAATTTCTTTAAAAGGTGGCATTTCCTCATTAATCGTCTGCATAGCTTTCAGCATACTCTTTCTGTGCAAATCTCCACTTTCTGGGTGATTGCTAAAATGGGTGGAAAATGGAAACATGAAGAACCCTTTGTTTGTAAATGGAGAAAAGAGGTCAAGGTCTGGAAGAGATTCAAGGAAGGCAGGGTCATAGACTATATGGAGAAACTCCATGTTTATGATAAGGATATCTTAAAGAAGTTTGCAGATAGCTGGGACAATGGAAAAGTGACTATCTGTGGTAAGACTTTCCTCGTTTGTGAGAAAATTGTCTCTAAAATTATGGGTCTAAAAATGTCTAGTTTGAAATATTTTAGAAGTGGAGTTATGGGGAAAAATGCTGCCAGAATGTACCCTAAGACCTAGGAGGAAAAAGATTTACTTGTTAAATAGAAGGGTGATTATGTTTTGCATTGCCATATGAAACTTTTTTGGGAAAAAATGGTTAAAGCTTTAATGCAGTATTTTACCCTAGAGGGTCAGTACACTAGGGTTTATAATTTTCACTTCATGCTGGTTAATCATTTCAGATACAATAGAAAGTTTTATTTTCCCTATTTTCTTCTCAAATCTTTGGGTAACAATATAATGGAACATAGAAATAATTCTTACAAGCTCGTTCTCCATGATGGTCTTATTCTATTGATATACAAGTATGTGAAGTTTAAGGTGTAGGGTAACTCCCAGGCTGAAGGCTCAAATAGGGGAAAGAAAGGCAAAAGACCTATGGTGAGTGACAGCAATACGCCAGGTAAAAAGAGAAAGGGGAAAATGAGTAATGTAGGGGATGACACTTCTAAGATCCTCATGGAGGAGGAAGGAATGAACACGGACAAGTTCATAAAAGTGCTAAGGGCGAGGCGGCTAAGTTCATCTCAGAGGAAACTGGTATGGAAATAGGGGAGGATACTGAATCCCTAGAGTAGGAAACTACAGGCTCCTCTGAGGATATGGAAACTGAGAGCAAAGGTAATTTTGAAGACAAGGATACAGAAGGTCAGCAAGGCAACATAATTTTGGAGGAAGCCAAGGTGAGAACTAAGTCCCCTGAGAAAAAGAACAAGTCAAATACAGAGAAGGTTGATCCTGACACCACTCCCATCCTGGTGAATTATGCTGAGTCTGAGTCTAATGAGGGCAAGCAACCCAGGGAGATTTTAGAAAAAGAAGGGGGAAATAAAGAAGAAGGGAATAACAAGCAAGATAATGAGAAAACAAATGACAACAACAAAAATGAAATAGAAAAAATTCAAGAACCTTCTAGGTTTATGTAGGTAGTCAAAGAGAGGACAGAGATTGATATTGAGCTGAACTCTTAGCTCTTGGATGAAATTAGAGATATCAATGGCAGGTATGATGTCCTCCAGGATATAGTTAATAAGATTTCTATCCTATTGGTTGAACCTGTGAATAAGGGTACTAAGAATAATGAAAGTCAAGAAGAAGAAATGAACATAAGACTGCTGGAGAAGCTGGAACTTAGAATTAATGCAGTGGTCAATTTTCACCAGCGTACAATAGAGAGTCACCTTCACAGTATTGAAAATAATCTCAGTCATTTGATGAAGAACAACTATGAAGGTATGAAGGTGACTGACTGCAATTTAAAGGTGCTTCTCGCAGTGCTAGATGGGAACTCTACTCCTATTATAGTGGATGATGATACTGTTATTGATGCAAGTGTTGCTAGCCCAGGAACTCGTACTAAGGAGAGTGCCAAAAAGGTGAAAAAGGGTGGCTCAAAGGAAATTAAAGATCTCAGGGCGGCCATCAAAAAGTATCAGAATGTGATGGCTGACTCAGCTGAGATGGTTAAACAGAGTTGACTGTGCTTTGTGGTTGTTCTCTTTTTGTCTAGGTTTCATCTTTTGACTGGTTGTAATGCTGGAGGGTTCTTATAGTTTCTATCTTATACCCCTAGCTATTGCTTTTTGCTGTATGTCTCATATTTTTTAGTTTTGTATTCTTCCTATCTTTAGCTTCTTGGTGTTCAGGGTTACTGTTCCCTTCAAAAATTGTTTTAACTTTAATAAAAAATAAAAAATTTCCCTTTGTTAAAAAAATTATAAAAATTTAAAGGACAAAATAGAGGTGTATATTGGTAAGTTTTTGGTTGAGAGATAAGAGAATTTTTTGAAGGAGAATTCTAAGTTTCTCATTTTGTACAAGGAAAAAATTTAGTGAAATATTTTATAAAGGAAAAATATGTTGTACATAGTTTTTCTATGAATCAGATATACCTCTTTATGTTGTGGATTCCTTTGCTGGTGCAAATTATAATTGTTTCTTTGATGATTATTATGCTTTAACGTAAATTATTTTCTTTCATCTCATATATATTCCCAATGCATCTAGGAGATGAATATGTTGTTTTTTCTTGTTGAAATTTAATCATCTTCCTTACTTCTATTTAATATTCCTGCATTTCATTTTTTAAGTTAACATCTTATCATGTTAAAAACATAAATTTTATCATGTGAGGCAATCCTACCTCCAAACTTTAGAGAAATATTTGTAACTCAATATCAATCTATTTAATCATTTATTTATTTATTATTTCACACCAGGAAATTTAGGGTAATATTTCAAGGTAAAACTACAACAACAAAACTTCTTATCATTTTATAGCAATTCTTGGTTGAATACTAAAAAAAGTTCGCTCTGCAACTCCTCCACTACTAGGTTCCCGCCCATTTGTTTGTTTGAATGTTGGCCTCGGCCCCTGCTCCGCCAAGGGAGCTGGGGAGTGACTACCTAGACGTGTTCCTGGTCCTTGCTAGGAGCGAAGATTTGGAAGCCCACTCACCAGGGGTTGGTCCCTTTTCCTCTGCGCTGGTGGACTCGCCTAGTTTCTTGACTAGTATTACGGTGTCCCCTTCAAAGCTTGTGAAAATGGATAATTCTAGAGCTTTGGGGGATGGAAGAAGGTGGTGTTGGGATCTGGGTCTCCTAATACCCCTGATACACCTGAATTCTCAACTAGAGAATTTGGTCCTAAAATCTCAATCCCAAATGGAGTTGTGGAGGACATATCTGCTACCCTACACCTTGCCCTTGTTGGGAGGTTTGTTGCCTTTAGGCCCACCATAGAGATGGTGCGCAATTGTTGTACTGCCAGATTGCAAGTTAAAGGATCCCTGTCAGTTTCTACTATGCCAGGGGGTCTGTTCCTATTCAAATTTAATGCTGAGGCAGTTTTTACTAGTGTTTCTACAGGGAGCTAGTACTATGGGAAGCACGCTCTTCTGATGGCTAAATGGAAGCCTAGATTTAACCTGGAAGTTGAATCGCAAAAAGCTTCTCTGGTGTGGGTCCGCCTTCCTAGTCTTCCCCTGGAATTTTGGGATGATAAAGTGCTTAGATGGATAGGGAACTCCTTTGGAAGTTATATGACAACTGACATAGTTACTCTGACTAAGTCACGCCTGGTGTTTGCCAGATTTTTTGTTAATGTCACTATGAACAAGCCCCTTCCCAACTTTGTCTTGCTTAAGTCCAAGTGGCGGAATAGGAACCAAGCCATTGTTTATGAAAATGCCACACTAAACTGCCAGAAATGTGGGAAAAATGGGCATGTGATGACTAACTGTAAGGGCTCCACCAGGTTGGAGGAACAACCTGAGGTTGAGAAAGTTAGTGAGTCCCTCCAAGCTATGCCTTCGATGGATACCGCGGTTGAACATCCTTCCCATCGCGGGTTCCCCTCATGTTGGTGGGCTAGTGTTGGAAGGGTTAGAAAAGAACATAGAGGCCAAGAAGATTGAGGCCTTAGAAAAAGGGTTGGTGAAGGAAGCGTCAAAAAGGAACACAAAGGCTGAGAAGGTTGAGGCATTAGAAGAAGGAGAGATTCTCATGGAAAACACTATAGTTGAGATGGGTACGGGCCTTGAAGATGGAGAAATGGTCATAGTCTTAATGGATGCCTCTAACACTCTCATTAATAGTTCTAATGGTCTTGTTGCCAGTATGGTGAACAAAACTCAGGAGACTGGAAGTGCTCTGACAAGAAAATTTTGGGGAGAAACTTCTTCCACCCGGTAATGTGGATCATATATTGGGGCAGAAATGATGAGATCAACCTCCTTGTCACCCTCAACTTCGGTTCTCGATTGGTCAGAACCTAAAAGGAAAACTAGGAGCAAGAAGATGGATGAAGGACTGGAGTCAAAAAAGAAGGAAGATGTGGGAAGTGAAAACAAATTTGGCCGCCCGACAGCTAGGGTGGTTAGAGCTAAGGAAGCAGCAAGGGCCATTGCTAGTGGAAGGAAACTAACCCTAGAAGACTCTCAAAAAGGTAAAGATGAAGTTCCTATCATGGAACATAAGGGGTATGAACAGCCCACAAAAAAAATTCACTTTGAAGAAGTATATTACGGAGCTCCGTGTTGATATGGTTCTCATCCAAGAGGTTAAAATGAAGTACAATAATTTTGTATTGTTGGTTGATAAAATTTGGCCAGGAGCGGCCTTTTTGTACAGTGAAGCTGATGGGGCTTCAGGTGGTGTTGCTACTCTCTGGAACCCTAGTAAGTTATCTGGTAACATTCTGGCTTCTTCTCATAACTTTCTTGCTGTGGTTTTTACTTGGAATAATTCCTCCTGGTATATGTTCAACATTTATGCCCTAAATTCTAGAATTGAATGGAGTAGACTCTTGGGAGAAATCTCTAACCTCATTGATGCTGACTATGATTACCCTGTTATGTGTGCTAGGGATTTTAATTCTCCCCTTTTTCCCTTCTGAGAAATTGTGGGGGTCCCAAGATTATTCTGAGAGTATGTAGGAGCTGGCTGATTTCATGAGGATAAGTGATTTGGTCGATATTGAGTTTCAGGGAATGGGTTTTACTTGGTCTAACAATAGAAAAGGTAGGCACCTTATCCAGGTTAGGCTAGATAGATGGTTGATCTCTGGTGGGTGGGATATTTCCCCTCTAATTGGCCTCTGCCACCTCCCAAGGACTGTGTCTAATCACTCTCCTTTGATTCTTGACTGGGAAGAGAAATCCCGTGCTAGACCTCGGCCATTCCGCTACAAGATCGTGTGGCATTCTCACCAGGAATTTGAAGACTATATAAAAAGGTGGTGGAATATGCCTATTAGGGGAACGACTATATTCAGAATCGCTGAGAAGCTTAAAATTATCAAAAGGGAGGCCCATGGGTGGAGCAAAACTAAGTTTGGGGATATTTTCCAGTGTAAGAAAGAGATAGAGGAAAAAATTAAACTCCTCCAAAATGAGATGGCCATGGGCAATTCCTCTTGGGAAGCTCATATTGAGGAAGAAAGCTAGAGGAAAAAATGGAAAGATAACCTCAAAAGGGAGGAAATCTTCTGGAAGCAACAATCTTGCATCCAATGGCTCAAGGAAGGTGACCCCAACTCGGCTTTTTTCCACATATCTGCTTCTACCCATAAAAGAAGAAATACTATTAAATCCCAGGCTGCCAGTGGGGAGGTGATGACTGAGGAAGAAGACATGCAAAATCATGCGGTGGATTTATTTTGTCACAATTTTAGAAGCCCGATATGGAGGGGGTTGATTATGATAGCTCTCATCTCCTAGAGGCTATCCCGACTGTTATTTCTAGAGAAGAGAACGATATGTTGCTATCCAAAGTTTCTGAAGAGGAAGTCAAAACTGTGGTTTTCTACATGGGTGCTTTCAAATCTCCCAGTCTGGATGGATTTCCCTTAGCTTTCTTCCAGCATTTTTGGGATGTCATAAAATATGATATTATCCACGCTGCTCATGATTTTGTTAGAACTGGCAAAATCCTCAAGAGAATTAATAAAACTTACATTGTTCTGGTCCCTAAAGTTCAAGACCCTAAGGAACTAAGTGATTTCTGGCCTATTAGCCTCTGTAATACTATTTATAAAATCCTTTCAAAAATCATCACAAATAGGATTAAACCTCTCCTGGGTAAAATTATTGACACCAACTAGAAAGGGTTTGTTCCGGGAAGGAAAATTCTAGACGCGGTTATCACTACCCATGAAATCATTCTTCGATGAAAAGAGGTAAAAATGCTGGCATGGCGCTAAAACTGGACATTTCTAAGGCGTATGATAAGGTGATTTGGAAATTCCTGTAGAGGGTGCTAAAAAAGCTTGGCTTTCATGCAAACTTCATAAGAATAGTCAAGGAGGTGGTGGAAACTGTTGATTTTGTGGTTCTTGTAAATGGTTCACCTTGGCGGTCCTTTAATCTAGAGAGGGGCTTGCACCAAGGTGACCCTCTATCCCCTTATTTATTCCTCCTTGTGGCTGAGGTGTTGCCTCATAATTTATTGAGACTAGAGGCTTCTGGACACATTTTTGGATTTAAACCAGCTTCCACTCTTCCTCCTGAAGTCATTCAATAATTTGTGGGTGACATGTTTCTATTTGGGAAAGCTTGCATTAGAGAAGCGAGAGAATGGAAAGCTTTGCTAAATGTTTATGCGGAGGCTTCAGGTCAGATGATTAATTATAGAAAAATCAAAAATTATTTCTTTAATTCTGAAAAGAGAACCCAATTGAAAATTATTGAATGTATTGGCTATAAGGGTGGTATACTTCCAAACACCTATCTCAGGCTCCCTCTCACTGTGAAGGAAGTCTCCGACCCTTTCTGGAACTCCATCCTCAAAAAAATGTAGAAAAAATTGGCTGGATGGAAAGGTAAGGTCCTCAATAATGCGAGGAAGCTCCAACTTCTGGTGGTAGCCCTCCAAGGAATACCTGTTTACTTCCTATCTCTTTTCAAAATCAATGATAGAATAGTGAAGAAACTGGAAAAAATCCAAAGGAACTTCCTATGGTCCGGAATGGAGGAAAAGGCTAAAATGAACCTGATTAGCTGGGAAACTGTTTGCCAACCTAAGAATGTTGGAGGGTTGGGAGTGAGAAAGATAAAAGATCTTAATAAGGCGCTAATTACAAAACTTGGGTGGCAATTTTTTAGAGGAAAATCCAGTTGGTGTAAAATTCTGAAGGCCAAATACTACTTAAATGACCAATTCCCCCTGGGCCAAAACTACCCCATTGGCTCTAAATTATGGAATTTCATGGTGAAAAGTAAAGGTATCCTCCTTAGAGGCTTAAAATGGGTGTTGGGTGATGGCAAGCAGATACGTTTCTGGGAGGACTGGTGGGTGGGGGATAAACCTCTCAATAGAAACAAACTTAGTCTCCTCAGAGACCCTTTGATTTCTCATTTTGGAGACAAAGTCAGTGACTACATTTCACAGGATAAGAAATGGAAAAACCTTGCTAATTCTTACCATGGCTAGGATCATGTCCCACCCTACATTATAGAGCTACAGGAACTGATTGCTGAGATTAGGATCCCCATCTCTCAAATTGTTGATAAGGTTGTGTGGTGTCATAGCAAATCAGGGGAGGTTATGATCAAATCTGCTTACCTTGCTAACATTAAGGTTTTGGCTGATGAGATGAGTTGGGGAAAGGTTTGGTTTCCCCAGCTCATCCCTAAAATAAACTTTTTCTCATGGACCGCTCTTCATGGAAAAATTCTTACGTTGGACAACCTCCAGAAATGAGGAGTCCAGCTGGTCAATAGGTGTGTTCTTTGTAAAATGCAGGATGAGACAATAAATCATATTCTTATACACCGCCCTTATGCTTCTAAGGTGTGGACAAAAATCATGAGCAAACTATAGCTGGATTGGGTCTTTTTCGAGTACTTAGACCAATTTATTAAAAACTGGGGTCGCATAGCTAAGCACCCTCTCATCAACATCCTTTGGTGTCTATTACCCCCACATGTCTACTGGATTCTATGGAAGGAACGAAACAATCAAATTTTTAGAGGAGAAGACAGCAATGTTCAAGGTACAGTGCGGCTGACTATGAATCTGCTAAAGGAAAACCTGGATACCTACCACTGGAAAATCCCCCCATCCCCCCAAAGGATTGGAGTGTATGATAGCTAAGTAATGGGTTCTTCCCACCTCTTTCTACGTGATGAACAACTCCAAAATTTAGACTAGACTAAACACTAAATGGTCACCCCCGGAGGAAAACATAACCAAGCTAAACTTTGATGGCGTTGCCTCCAATGGTATTGCTGCGGGTGGAGGTATTCTTAGAGATCAAAAGGGTCACTTGATCTTGGCCTATGCGGTCCACCTGGGGAAGGGGTCTAATAATTTGGCTGAGATGTCTGCTCTCCTATGGGGTTTAAAGGTCACTTCTGATATTGGGATTAAAATATTAATCATAGAAGGTGATTCTAAAATTGTGATTGAGCTAGTTAAAGGGAACTATACTACTAGCTGGATCCTGGCAAATGTGCTACAAGACATCTATTCACTGCTTCCCAGGTTCGATGATTTCAACCTTCAGCACATTTACCGAGAAGGTAATGTTGTGGCTAACATGCTGGTGACCATGGGTCTTGCGGAGAACGGCTTAAGATGCTAGAAAAATTAAAATTCTCTACCCAAGCATGTTATTTTTCTTGTGGAAAAAGAAAGAAAATTTAATGATGAATAATGAGGCTGATTTTGATTGGCCGAGAAAGATGGCAGGCAAGTTCACGAGGTGCCACATCATTTCAAATTTTAAATGAGATACAGGATTTGGTTCTATTAATTATTGCCAGCTGGAAAGACCGGCTATCAATGACATTTTTAGAAAGAGTATGGGCTTTTTCAAATTAAAAGAAGACGTGGAGCTTGACACATATAAGGGAAAGAATGATATGACTGATGTGATTAATAGTTGCATCAAGCCTTTATGGCATTATCATTTCTTGACATGCAAAGCTTATTCATTTATCTCAGCCAACCACATGAATAGTACGGGCCAACTTTGTGAGAAGGCGAACATTAAAACCACCTAGTTTTTCGTCTGGAGAAAAACTTTCTACATTTGTTGGATTATTGGCTTTGCTCTGGTGAGGTTTGTGCTAAAAAGAGGAGGGAAAGGTGGGATGTCACTTGAGACCAAGGAGGAAGACTTGCCTGAATACAGCTCAGAGATGGGTGAGGATATGGTGCGGGTGGAACCCGCTAGGATTAAGGATGAATTAATCAAAAATCCATGCGTTCTCAACTACCTTAAGGAGGGCAGTTTCTTCTTGTTCATGAAGGCGATGGGCGACAGTGATGATCTGGTCTCTCTACAGTTAGTAAAAACTTGGGATGAGCGCAAAGTCACGATAAATGGAATACCTTTTGAGATTAATGAGGAGGTCATTAGGCAGGCCACAGGTCTCTCCACAAAGGGGAGAAAATGGAAGAAGATCACCAAAAGCCACGATGACACCCTTATGAAAATATTTTTCAAGAAAATGGAGATTCCTGAACAATTTAGGGGATGTTTCAACAGAATAACGTTGCCTGACCCATGGAATGAAATGTGCCACGTTTTGATGAAGTATAACACTCTAGAAGGCCATTTTGGCACCTATTACAACTACCATTTCTCTCTCCTTAACCACTTCAGGTACAACGATTCCACCTCCTTTCTATTTTTTCTGCTCCATTCGATGGAATCTTCTGTTATGGAAGTCAGAGAAAAAATGAAATCCAAGCAGAATTATTGTATTCTCCATCAGGGTTTAATGCTATGCCTATACAATTTCCATTTATCCCTCTGTCCGCCTAGGACTGTCACTCTTCATAACTTTATGTTGTATCTTGAGAATCCTAATGAGCTGCAAGTCACTCTTTCTAACCCCATGACTTCTTTGAAAACCCCTATTTCCAAGAAGAATAAGTTGGGTTCTGCTGATGGTGACCAAATCACCATTGAATCTGAAGGAGAGGAGGAGGAGAATGATAGTAGGCGGAGATCTAACAGAATTTCCACCAAAACTAGATACAAGAAAAAAGATGTGAGAAAGAGGTGCCCTGATGAAGAGGAAGAGGAAGAAGATTCAGAGGAGGAAGAAGAAATTAAGCAGGTCACCAGGGGGAAAGCTAAAGTGGGGAAGAAAGTTAAGGTTGAGAAGAAAGAAAGGGAAAAAAAGAAGAAAAGCTCTATTGTGGATGGGACTGAGAAAAGTCATGACTCTCATGTCTCTGCCAGTTTCTGTCTCCCTGCCTTTGACCTTTCAAAGAAAAATCTCTTTGAGGAGACGAAAGAGGACTCGCCGCTCCTAACTTCCCAGTCCCTTAGTCCCCAAGTGGTTATTAAGGGAGCCCCGGAGGACTCTAAAAAGATAGATGAGAAAATGCCTGATGTTGTGAGTGACACTCCCCATGTTACTAAAGGTCCTCAGGAGCCCCTCTTGCTTTTTGACCCTAAGGAGGAGCTAAAGGAAATGAGGGTGGAAATTAAAAATATTAGGGAAAGCTTTAATAGGATCGCAGACTTTATTGTGAAAGTCATGCATGCAGCTGCTACTACGCTCCAACTCCTTCATATGGAGAAAATGAATTCAGGAGGTGAGCGAAAGGATGAAGAACTGTACCAATTCCTCATGGACGAGTGGCTTAAGCTCTTGTTGAATGGCAGGGAAGGTAACCCCAAGTAGTTTCATTTTCCTCTGTTAATGGTTAACTTTTTTTCCTGGACTTTTTGGTTGGGCGTTGTGGGCCGATTCGATCTTCGGTTAATTTCAAGTTTTTTGTAATTTTCCGCTTGTTACTGTTAATGCTAACTTTACCGTTACTTATTACCACAAGCTGGTTACCAACCTCATGGTGAGGTTGGGGCCTGTTAGGACTACCAAGCTGGTTACCAGCTCCGTGTTGGAGCTAGGGCCTATTGATTTTCTTTCTTGGTTTTTTCTTTTTAAAATTGGCATAGGCTAAGGGTTTGTTGTGTGTGTTTCTTGCTGGTTATCAACACTCCTCGTGATGGTTGTGTCTGTTCGGGTCAGCCCCCAGTTTTGGCTACTTTTTAAATAAAAAACAAACCTTCTTATCGGATATATGCTTACACTAAAAAATATGAATTTATAACACTTACCTTTTACCTTACACAAGGTCCTAAATAAACTCCTTCACTATATGGGATCATTTTTTTCTCTCTTTGGTTTCAAAAATTTATCTTCATCTTGAGGGATCAAATGTAATTTAGTTCTACTACATATTCAAAGGAAGCATTTTTCATTCACCTATATCAGTGACATGACTTTAGGACTAGGATTATCCTATTATTATCTTAATACATTCATGGTCATTTAACTACTTTTTTACTACCTCTTTTAAATTTTTAGGAACTCGCCAATTTATTCTTTCCTCTTCTTTGATTAAATGCACCCTTTTCCTTTACTAATTATCTTTTTCCTATCATAACATGATTTCTCATGTAATTGCAAGGAGAGTTGGACTCTACATTGTAGCTATACCTTGTTTTAGATATGTACATTTTCCCTTCACTATCTTTGGTAGGTTATTTTCCTCTATTATTTTTGTCTTTTTTTTAAAACTAGAACTTATTTTCTTAATAATGTATACTCAACCTTTAGTCCATATTGGAAACCCTCATCAATGATTCATAGATTTATCATGTTCATCTCGATACTCAATCCTAGGACATTGACATATTGATCTACATTCTCAAGATTCGAGTCATGGTGATTTCGTAAAATAGAAATCTTATAGTACTCTATAGTGTAGAATTTTATACTCAAATTTGTTTGTTGTAGGTTCTAAAATATATTCAAAAAACCAAGTTGATATTAAGTCAATGAGAAGTTACCTTCAGTTTTCTAATTATCCTATAAAATTCAACATTATTCTCTCTAACTTCTTCTTCTTTCAAATTGTTCATCATTCCATAACAGGGTTTCTCATTTAATTGGATGTAGAGTTGGACTCTTCATCATAGCTATACAACTTTTTAGATATGTATATTTTCCCTTCACTATCTTTGGTGAATTATTTTATCTATTATTTTTATCCTTTTTTTTAAACTAGATCTTATTTTCTTAAAAATAAATACTCAACCTTTAGTGCATATTGGCAGCCCTCATCAATGATTCATAGCTTTATCATGTTCAACTCAATACTCAATCCTAGGACATTGACATATCAATTTACTTTCTCAAGATTTTACTCATGGTGATTTGATAAAATTGAAATCTTATAGTACTCTTTAGTGTATCATTTTACACTCATCCATTTTTTGTAGGTTCTACAATATATTCAATAAATCAAGTTGATATTAAGTCAATGGGAAGTTATGTTCACTCTTTTGATCACCCTATCACATTCAAAATTTATCTCTTTCTCACTTGTTCTTTCAAATTATTCCTCATTCCACCAAAGTTCAACATACCCATTTAACCTATTCCTTTCCATATTCACCCTACCTGAATCCTATATTTAATCATATTCAAATTTTCCCTTCACTTTTAACAATGAACTAATAATTTCATCAAGTTAAAATATCTCGAAGAATTATGGTAGTTTTCCTAAAATTTGATATGACTCTTATAAATTTGTCTTTCCTATGTCTACCTTCACATTTACATATTCATCTTCTTTTTTAACTATTTATACTCCTACACCTTTTTTAATTTTATTTTGAAATCCTTTGTGCACACACACTCTTCTCCTATTCTCCTCATGTGTCTACACTCCAACTTGCACTCCTTTTATAGCTTCAAGTACTCCATCCATTCATTTTCTAATATCTTCTACAATCCATCCTTCTAGAAAACATTATTTTTGCACAAACAATTTTCACTCTTCTTTGTGGAAGCATCCTCTAATCCTAACACTCTCTTTCTTATCACTACAACCCTCTTTAAGTTGAAATCTCACATAGGAATACACACTTTCATAAAAACCCTCTCTTGTTCGACTCATACCAGTCCTTTATAGAGTTGTAGCCCACCCTCATATAGTGTTAATGGTGTCTAACAAACTCCAATAATAAATTTTTTAGCAACCATGTATTATCCAAACTGTTGAAACAATAAGCAATTTTTTCAAGACAATACCAAATCTTCAAATTTCTCTAGTAGCACAAGCTCATAGATTGCTAGAATCCTGCCCCATAAACTGGCTGAATATTTTACTGTTCAAAAGAACACAGCATTTATTTCTACTTGAGAAGAGAAATTGTTTCAAATCCCTTCTGCGATTTGTCGGGAGATAAGCATCAAAAATTAGGAGGGTAGATTAATCCTGAAAATAACGAAGATGAATTTGGAAGAGAATCAGCACGGTAGATGTTGCTGGCATCGTTGGCTATATCTTTTACTTTGTCCATACCGATTGAAGCATCTTGTACTAGAAATTCTTCATATCCATTAAGCTGTTTGTAATTCTCACTTTCCTAGTTGGAAGAAATATTTCATTGTATGTCACGATCTGTTTCCACAAGAAAGCTCTCAACTTCTTCATATGAAAAACTGGTCTGATCTTTGACAATGCATACAGAATAGTCTTCGGACTCTGCTGAACCCATGAGCTCATTTGTGGAGATAATATTATCCACGCCTGCCCTTCCTTTTTCTGGTTCACTGTACGCTTGTTCATTCTGATCAGCCGAGAGCTGTAGATGTGGGGCTGCACCAACATGATGTTTATAGCCTTGTTTGGTGCATTTGAGATCTTTCCCGCCGACTTTCTTGCACAAATGTGTATTCCAATAGTTCTTGATTTCATTATGTGTTCGCCCAGGCATTCTGCCCGCAATCAACGACCACCTCCGTATAATAACCGATGATTGGACACTGAGTAGGTTTAGAAAACATACAAATAATAAATCAATAGGACAAGAAAAGACAATAGGAACCAAGCAAATATGTAATCACTCTGGGTTGATTTGGACTCTTGTAAATTGCATTGTTACAAGTTTGGTTGGCTTTTGGTTTGAATCAAACATCTTTATTGTGCGGGGAGGTTCTTAGGTTTTGCATCAGGAGCTAGAATCGAAGATTTTTTTCACGTAATTATTTCCTGCTGATATGCTCACTTGAACCGAATACAATGTATACTCTCTTTTTACAATTAATAAAATAAGTATTTATTTTTTATTAAAAATATATATATATATATAAGAACCAAGTAAATGAAATCAAAGCATCGTACCGATTCCCAAACAATTTATGACGTCTGATAATGAGTTCTTCTTCATCAGCGGATATATGACCTCTCTTGACACTGGGGCGTAGGTAGTTCATCCACCTCAGCCTGCAACTCTTTCCACTTCGTTGCAAACCTACACACAGATCGAAGTTAACAGTTCTTCAAAAGCTAAACCACTGAGACCTGTATGCTTGAATTGAATTCTATAGATTATGAGCAATTTCTCTTTGCACTGTGGTGTCTAATTAACCCACTTCCAAAACTCAATAGCTTTTGGCTGTTTTCTTCCTACCAAAATATGTCCTGCCTGAAAAAGTATGTCCTACCTGCTTTATCAGCAATGTAATTCCAGTGTCTTTCTCCGTTAACTTGTATCTGGTTTTTCAAAAGAATATCTTCAGCAGGTGTCCAGGGGCCTCTATTCACACCAGCACTTGACTTTGTTCGCCTCGGCTATGAAGCTCAGATTACAACAGTGGTTTAAGTAACTGAAAACATAAGAAGCTATGAAGCTCAGATTACAACAAGATGCTAAGCACCCAGCAAACTAAATTAAATTGTGCAGAGAACAAAAATCATTTCAAGCTATACTTGCAATTCCTTAGCAAAGATATGCAAATATAATGCTATTTTTCACATAATTTGTTTCTTAAATTTATAACCTCATCTTTGAAGCTATTCACGAGCTCAAACCTGACGGTTTCCCCGGTAAAGGTACCTTTTACACCGTAGTAGCTGGATATGCCTTCAGATAATGTAGAGATTTTTCAAGGCAGGAATAATTATCAAAAGAGATCTCTCTAGTTTGTGTCACCATTCAACCCATCAACATTGATGCGGGACCATATCAAACTATCTGACAAGTGTTGGGTGAGGGGAGGAAAGAGTATAGTTGTTTTGTCAGCATAACAAAAACTACTGACGGTATAACAAATGATTTGTTATAGTGATGTGTTATAATGACGATGCTAAAAATCTTGCCCAGATCAAGAACTGCAGAATTCTATAGCAGTAGTTTCATGTGTCAACGGTAGTTTGTGAAATGCAGATTCATTCATCATTGTCATCTGTCACGGTGCCTGTTAGCATCTAATTGTCGGAGGTCTACCCAACTATCAGTCGAATAAAGCTTTAATTATTTGTCTGCCTCCATTTCCTCTTCTGATTTTCATTCTTGTTCAATCATGTTTGTGGACTTCGTTTTCTCGTATGGGAAAAAATATAAATTATCTTTCAAGTGTGTCTCTAATTTCTGAAATTCATAATTAGCTTCTGCCGCTACCATTCATTCCAAATTATTACCACTTTACTCAAACAACAAAATAAAACAATTTTCGTTCTTCTTCGTGATTTTTTCACCCGGTACGTTTCGAAGAGAAAGGATGGAAGTATTGAGTATTATCATTGCTTGGTTGATGTTATTCCACAAAAGAGAGGCTTAAACAGTCTTGGGTAAAGTTTACACTCGTGGATTCTACATATTCCACTGTATTGGCTTAGTCAGGAGCATCAAATTAATAATTAATTATTATTGGCAAGAATAAGCTATAATTGTAGTCTGCTGATATCATGAGGACCTATTTTCCAAAATTAGTTGTAGTGGAAACAATACTTTGACGGTGTTTATTGCGTGCACGCCGATATTATTGTATCAGCATATTTAAAGCGTTCAATGTATATTTGACACATACTACACGTCAGCGTTTGAAACCTATTCGGCCACTGCCACGAAGTATATTAGGATAAACCAACGATCGATATCTTGTGATCATTAAAAGTATTTTGAATAAATTAAGTACTACACTAGAATATTATAAAGTAGCGAAAATTAAGAGCCAGAAAATTAAGTTAAAATTAAAATAATAAAAACAAACATTCAAATGGAAGATTTTAGAAAGGGGCTCTACATCTTGAAAGATCTTTTCTTGTGCAAAAGTTCATTTTTATTACTTCATATTTATAGTGACACATTTTATGTTGTCATGTTTGTCGTGTTTTCTAATCTTTTAAATGGTCTTTGATCTTTTGTCACTTTATAGTTCTTGTAACAAGAGGTTTGACAGTATTTCATGATGACAACCAACTCAAGAGGTATAAGGAGTTAACCCCCAATGTGTACCCCAAGATATCTTCACTAAAACACCCCCTTATATGGTTATCTGTCTTATTGAGTTTGATAGTGTGTGTCTTTGGTTAGGAAATTTTAGCTGAAGATAATATTTTGTAGAGAGGACCGCCCTTGAGATCATGCTCAAATTTGGGATCAGTAACGCCTATGATGGGTGCAAGATGTAATTTGATTTCATGCAAAA
The DNA here is from genome assembly GCA_018584345.1 of Thuja plicata. Lineage (NCBI taxonomy): Eukaryota > Viridiplantae > Streptophyta > Pinopsida > Cupressales > Cupressaceae > Thuja > Thuja plicata. The sequence continues at coordinate 141,078 of MU224933.1, forward strand.
CCTTACCAAACAAATAATCTTTTTCTTCCTTTAATTTTTTTTTTATGAGTCCAACCATGTCAAAGTTATCTCTAAACTAGCTTATGGTTTGTCCCTTCTTTTTTAAAAAAAAAAAATTCACTCCACTAATATTTCATTATGAGAAATCTCTATGTCCTTATAAAACTAGAGTTTCCTACTTTATATTTGTAATGATGAAATTTTTTGACACAAATGGTAGTCTCGTTAGGATCCATTGTGTGTAAATATCAAACTAGATAGGTTTCTCTAGGCTCGACCCGAAAAGAGGGTCTATGAATTAGTGGATCTCTCCTGGGATTTAAAGGCGATAAGTGGTATCCAATCTGGTAAGATGAGATACACACAATATTTTCTCTTTCTAAATTTCCTCAACTCTTCTATAGATTCCAATATATTAAGCATATGATCTAGAAATGGCCTTTGGCATCTCCAAGTTCCAAGTTCGACATTTAACCCTCATGTGTGTCTATACCTCCTACAAGGAAAATATGAACATGGTCTAAATGGTGTGTCACATAGTTAAGAACCCAAGTAATAATGGCCCCTCAATGAAACCACCCTTAGGCCCTCAAGGTCATTATTTGAAATCTCAAAATATAGTTTTAGAGGCTCCAAACCTAAGGAAATTTGTTGAATCCCTTCATGGGGAGACATCCAAAGACATAAAATTATTTCAAGTATCATTAGCAAAGCTATTATAACTCGTTAAGATTGAAGAAGGAGAATGTATCAAATAAATAGTACCCTATGCAACCCTTCATCTCGATTTGAAAGCATTTAATTCAAAGGAAACATTTCTTCAAATAGTCATTTAGCTCTATATGAGATGGAATTAAGTAACTTTCGACATGTATTCATTATTTTTGTCTACTAGAATATCTTAAGTTTGATCGACCTCCCACAAATATATTTTAACTTTGACAATCAACAATGTTTTTCAGGTATAGTAGTTCTTAGTTTAAAGAGATTTAATTTATTTTTTTATTTCTATAGCGTGCCATATTACATCGAATTCCAATAATTTATTGTGTAGAAATGATGAACCAATTCATGGTGGTGTTGTCAACTTTTTCTCTCCTGGATGGTATCAACTCTTACTTGATCAAGGATGTGAGCCCATTAATCAAGCATTATATTCTCTATTCATCATTGATGCTTAGTTATTAATGTATACAACCTCCAATGATGGTATTAAGAGATATAATCTTTAAAGATTGATTCAAAATTCAATTTCTATTGCTAGTTGATCTATATGTGATCGTTTTAATATAATTAAAATATCATAAGAAAAATATAGTACAATTTCTATGCATTGGAAACTTAGTTAGAGAGAAGTGTGGTTATTTATACATAATTAATAGAGACTAAAATGAAGACATTTTCAAGACTCGTCATGTTGACATTGGTGAGAATATGCTACTCCATATAATCAAAATAAACTACTAACTTAATGGTTTTACAATATATTTTTGAAGATTGGATCATAGATATCTTCTTTTGATGTTTATTTTATCTACTTTTTTATTTTCATATCAAAATTGGATTAAAATTTACCTACACATCTGTACTCAAGTATTACAATAGTATAAAAATAGGAGAAGGTGAACATAAATACATGTCTCTTGAAAGTTGTGTCTTTTTCATTCAATCTAAGCCCCCGAGAAATTTATACCTTGAAGAAATGATGCAAAAAAGGATAGTTACACTCTTGTCCCATTTTTTTTGAAATTTTTTAATTTTAAATTTATATATTAGGCCTCATGTTCCCTTGTAACATATATAGGTGCTTCCATACAAAATCATTACATAACCTAGTTTAATATATTTTAATATTGTGAAAGTTATGTGTATTTGTAATGTCATGAATTTAATACCTTTACAACTTTGTACTATGTTCAAACCCACTTTGGTGATTGTACCTAAAGTGGATGCAACTAAGTAAAGATCAATGATTGGGGGGTTTTTGTATCTGACTCCTACTAGACCAAATATCATGTATGCAGTATTTTTGGCAGCCAGATTTCAACAAGGATTGAAAGAGTCACATGTTATGGTAATAGAGAGGATTTTCAAATACTTGAAAGGAATGGAAGATATGGGATTATGGTATCCAAGAGAGTTATTATTTTTACTAACATTATATACAGATGCAGATTGGGTAGGTTGTTTAGAAAATAGAACGAGTACTAGTGGCGAGGCATTCTTTCTTGGATCCCGGTTAGTTACTTGACTGAGCAAGAAGCAAGATCCTGCAACATCATCATGTTGTACTCATGTATTATGGATGAAAAAGGCCTTGAAGGATATAGGAGTTGGTTTTGATGAGCCAAGTCTTATCATGTGTGATAATGCCAATTCTATAAGTATGTCAAAGAATTTGGTAATGCATTGTAGAACCAATAATATTTACATCAAATATCACTAAATATCATAGAGAAGGTTGAGGAAGGTGCAGTTAAGCTTCATTATGTTCCCACAAAGGAATAAATAGTAGACATATTTACCAAACCTTTTTGAAAGGATACTTTTGAGTATCTCAAGGGGGGTCTTGGCATTTTTCCCCTTCCTAGTATTCTAGATGCACCGGCGTGTGTGCATTAGTCAAGTGCTTTGCATTCTCATTTTTTTGGATCAGTTCTTGGTGGCTTGCTTACAAGAGAAGCCAGGTGTTTTGGGAAGGGGGATTTTGTTGTGCCCTTTTTCATTGTTGTCAAAGGGGGAGAAATTTGGAGAAAGCTTGAAGTAATTACAAGTGTGGCTGTCATTGAACCAAAAGATCAACCTATCAATGATTGTTAAAACCACTACACTTACAGAATCCATAGGAGGCGGTTAGTCTCTTGTCACAAATCCTAAAGGGAGTGCTAACCATTTTTCTAAAAATCTCCTGCTCAGCATTACCCAATGGGATTCAAACCCATGACCAAGACCTGATACCACTTGTTACAAGTATGGTTGCCATTGCACCAAAAGATCGACATATCAATGTCTAATACAACCAATAGACTTATAGAATCCAGAGTAGGTAGTTAGTCCCTTGTTATGAATCCTGAGGAGAGTGCTAACCATTTTTCCAACAAAAAATATTTTATGTTCTTGTTATTGATGAATGTTGCCATCAATGACAAAGTGGGATATTGTTAGAATGTGAGGTTCGTGTAATATATATTATTGTAATTAATTTTTTCATTGACTTCAACATATCCTTATTCCATCCTCTTGGTGTATTGATTTTAGTAGAACCGATTGGTTTTGGCATATTAGTTGTGTGTCGGTTGATGTGCTCCAATAGTCTATATCATGTTTCAATTGAGGTTTTCACCGACAGGTTTTGGTGAGTTTTTTTCATTGGATACAACATATGGTTGATTTGATCGATCCTATTTGGATGTGTATCCCTTGTATATTTTAGTCCCAACTATGTATGTGTAAAATTTTGATCATATCTGTTGGAACCGAGTGCTTTGGAGAGGGTGTGGCATGTTAGCTTGAGAGAGGTGTGTTGTGATGTCTGAGGTGGTCTTCATTTCATTCCTTACCACCACAGGAATATTTGGGTCTAACCTATTTCAAATTGTCTGGTTGACCTAGTAAATATCATGATATTATATATATAAGAGCGATGAGTTCTTTTTTTGAGTATTAAGGATGTGTGTTTGTGTGTGGATCAATATCTGGATCCAATAAGACTATTGCATGGTGATATGTTAAGTGACTACGAAACTGTTTACAGGAGATCTATGTTCATGTGCAGCACTGTGTTGATCTCTATGTTAAACTCTATTTATTTTCATATTTTTTGGTTGTGATCCATATTGTATCAGTAGTGAGCCTTTGTGTATTAGAAATGAGTCTTTGTATATTGGTAGTGAGCCTTTATGCATATGGAAGTGAGCCCTTGTAAAAGTCACCATACCGGTGATACCTTAATAAGTTTTTTACATTTCATGAGAATTATTGTCTATGTGTTTTTCCCCATTTTGTGTTTCCATGTAAAATCCTGGTGTTCTTTGTGAAGATGTTTCTATGTTCTTAATGCTTACATTTATCTAGATGTTTGATGTTCTTAACCAACAAATTGAAAGTTATTAATACTGTTGATCGACATAAAAAAAAATTATAAGTTGTATGGGAATAAATTATTCATCCGCCCCCTTCAATTATTTGTCTTGTTTAATATATTCACGCTAGGTCTCCTGGAAAATATTTTTGTGAGGAGGCTACTAGTTGTACCACACACATAGAAAATTGGGTTACACATGATGTTTTGAATGGATTACTCCTTTTGAGGCTTGGTGTGGTAGAAAAATAGTTATGAGATAGTTTAGAGTTTTGGGTTTTCCATGTTAGGAACTCATACCTCCACAAAAATGAAAGGCATCATAACCTAAGAGTAATCCTTTCATGTTTTTAGATATCTTGAAGATGTTAAGGCATATATATACTTATAGATCCAAAAGCACATGAGATATTCATTGAGAGGAGTGTTCACTTTTAGGAAAGCTCTCACATATTTGCCTTTATTCCTCCTATTCTTTCCTCGATAGTTGAAAGTGATGATAGTGACTCATATGATGATTCTATCTCAATCTTGACTCACAGTATTACACCTTTGCAGGGTCCACTTGTAGTTAAGAATAATCTAAATTCATCTTCTACAAGACCTTGCTAGGCTTCATAGACTCTTGATTCAACAGGTTTTCTTTTGGGGGATCCTTCAAACACTCAAAGGATGCAAGCACAACATAATCTACATGCTTTCATTGTGACAATTTAAAATCCTTGTAATTATGTAGAAAGGTTCACTTTTTCTTCCACACATAGCTTCATGGGATGACTATTTGACATAAATTGCAAGTTTTTTTGGATTCGTACATTGTATATTTTGGAGACATCATTAACGATATTCATCTTAGCTTTGATGAAGATTATCCTTCTTCAATTGTGTGAAGGTAACATTCTAAAACTTGTGTTTATTCTTAACATAATCACTCTTTCAAGTTTGATGTGATTGTAGATCCTTATGTACAAATTTTGGGGGAGGTATCTTTATCTTCAAAGGAGACATTTTGTTATTTGGATCATGTTCTAAATTCATCCCTATTAGATCTTAAATTGTCTTTTTCAAAAGTATGTTCAACTACTGATAGACACCTGAAATTGGTCAAGTAAATCAAATAGGAATAAAGTGAGAAAATCAATTCAAATCAGAAATCAATTGAATTATTAAAAGCCTTTGGATTAATTAAATCAAATAAATTGTGCATGTGATATTAATCAATTAATTACATAGTTAAAATCAATTTATATCCAACCCTTTAAAGGGTACACATGACTAAAGAAAAATAATTAAATCCCTTAATTTCATCAACCATCACATGGGATAAATTGGATCAACCAACGAGGATTCAGAATGAGAGCTCAGATGGATCTTGAACCAAATCAATTCTTCATCACACATCTTGGAGTTGCATCTTGACCACTCAAATTGTCCCCTTATTTGAAACCACCATTTAAATGGTCTCACCATTTGAAACCCCTAATCTAACCAAGACTTAATCATGGTTTAATCAACTCTAACCCCTACCCTTGGAAAATCCTTTAAATAGAAGCCAATTTTGATGCATTTATGAACACACACACCCATGAAGAAAAGCATGATTACTATAGGAAAATAGCATTAATTTCATAGCAATTACATGTTAGGATTTGCATTGTAGTGAGAAATTTGAGCTAATTTGCATAATCTTGATCAAATAGCTTCAATTCTCATTCTAGGACTGTCATTATGGATGCTTTCAAATGAGAGCATCATTTTTCTTTCCTAGTTAGAGAGCCATGAGATGCCCATGTTTTATTTTCAATTCAATTAGCTAATTTTTGTTAAATCTTTGTTGAAGTGATTAGATAATAAGTTAATTTCATGAAGGTATGATTTCATATACACAAATGGCGCCCACCATGGGGCTTTAAGCCTTATTTCTAACAGATTTATCATATTTTGTGTATTTGAGTGTGTTCTGTATTTAAGAAATTTGAAGGTTGCAGGCAAAGTGACGCATAGACCTCTAAAGTGTGACGCCTTTAAGCAGTCAAATAGCATGTGTATTATAATTTATGTCTCCTATCTTTCATTATTTCCATGCATCTAATAGTGAAGTGACGTGTAGACACCTAAAGGATGACCCCTTTAAGCAACGAAGGAGGGTGTAGCCTCAAATATCAGCACATTTAAAGATTCTTTTGATGCCTATCATCTTTCCTTTTATCCCATTTAGTCTTCTTTAAGAATATTTAATCTGTCTTTTAACACTCTCCTCTATGTTAAATAGCACTCTATTTACTATAAAATAATGCTTACATTAGGTTAAAGTAGCATGTAGACTGGTTTAGAGTAGCGCTCTAACCGCTTTAAAATACCGCATAGGCCTGTGTTTAATTTTACTTCTGCAAATCATTAAAAAAACAACCTAAGTTTAATTTTAGTTCTGTAAATCATTAAAAACAACAAGCTAATGATATTTTATTTTCTGATTTGTAGATGGTGAAACATCAGAGGGTGAAGAAACCCAAACTTTAGATTCACATAGAAAACAAGGAGATTAAACATTTGTTGAAACGTGAGAAGAACCTTCACAACTCAAGCATCTTAGAAAATTTGATTGAAGAATAAAATCTTTATGAGCGTTAGCTCAAAGTTGTTAAAGCTTATAATTCTAATTTCCTTTCTTTGAATTGAAGTAATTCACCTTGAAATCTTTGAGAGAATTTTAAATGTTAGAAAAATTTTAAGCTTTGGATTTTGGATTTGGATTTTCCTCATTTTGTGTGAGTTTTGTTGACTAACTTGCTGGATGAGAGGATACAAAGGATCTGGATCGATCGCCACTAGGTGAGTAGTAAAAATTAAAAAAACAATAATAAATGCGCCTTAACTTTGCTAGCTTCAATTTGAGGTAATTTTTGCATCCTCTTGCATTTTCTTAAATTGTGGCATTTCAAAGTTAAAATCTAGCATAATTAGTAAATGGACTTCAAGTCATGAATTAATCCATTTCATATGCCAAATTTGAGATGTAAAGAACCTAGGGAAATGAACAAACACATAATTAAAACCTCCTTATTTGTGGAAGTGAAGTGCTAGGTATATGGTCTTCACGCTTTGAGTGAATCAAAAAGCCAAAAACACTTCAAATCCCTTAGTTTAAAAGGTGGAAATGAAAATTTGTTAATTGTGTTTGGAATGGTGAAAATAGTAGGTATATTCTCTTCACCTTTTTTGTGAACCAAATTCCCAAACCTATTTGACCTTTTCAATTTCTTGATTTCAATGAACATGCTAGAAGATTAGTGGGCCTGCCTCCTGAACTGCCTCACAATAGGTGTGGAATAATCATGCTCAAGGCCTTTCTTAGGAATAGTTTATACAATCTAAGGACTACTTCTTCCATTATGAGGTGCATTTATCTTGTCAACCCAAGGATGTATACTTGAAATGGTCGGTGCGATATGTGCACTAGGTTCCTTAAGGAGTCATCCTGCTTATGCTGCAGGAAGGTAAAAATGCATAAAAGAAACCTACACTAGTGCTGCAGGAAAAGAATACACTTATCTCCTTACTGAAATGAATGCTAGAAATTGCAAACTCTACTTGAACCTATACTTTCAACTTAGAACATCCATTATAACTATTCTTGCAGATGCTGCAGGAATATTCACAAGGTACAATGCTGCAGGAAGAAATTGTAACTTCTATCTGAAATACTAGAAATACTAGAAATGCTAGAAGGAAATCTATTCTGTTCTAACCTATTCCACATCCCAAGTGGGCCCCCTTGGTTGGTTTCTACTAATCTATTAACACAAAACATAAACCAAGAATTACTTCACTGTATTTCAAAAACTCATTACATAAAAACAATACATGAAACTTAAAATAGTTTTCTGTAAGATATAATAGTTTTCTTCAAAAAAATTCTTTCTCTAACTTCAAACTATCAGTCCAATCCCTATAAATAGAGGATCGAACACGTATTATAAAATAGAAAAGAAACTATCTTGCTGAAAACATGCCGAAGAAGAAGATGGAAATGCAACAGCCCGCGGTGTGGGTAATAAAGATTGGGCGACCAGTTCAACATAATAAAGTGCAGAGGGAATATAGTAACACTACATCCACGCATCCTAGAATTATGGATCCTCCATTGTAGTAGCCGTGTCTCCTAGTGCTGTGATGATCACTCTACCATAGCTGGTCCTCAACAGTCTTCCTTGAATGCTGTCAACCACTCTCCAACCGCTTCCTCTCCTATCAAGTTAGTTGTGATGTAGAAATATTCATGCAACAAGCTTAATATCAAATTAATTCCAGATATTAGAACATATATTCTGATGGTTATATGAAATACTACACTATATGTATAATATTAGAAAAATATGTCACAAATATCTACCCATGGTTTATCAATTCTATATGTACTTTATCACAAGTTTTAACTGGCTAGGTTCACAAATGTTTTGTCAGAAACTAGAACAGAGTATTTAAAATTATACAAAATAAAGGCAATAAATTGGCCTTATCATCTGCCCCTTGGTTAATCAAATGCTTGTCCTCAAGAATTACATCTTCTGGCAATTGACCTAAAGTCACCAGCTTCAGTTCTTCCTCGCCTCTGGCTCTTGAAGGAGTAGTAGAATCCTCTTGTTCTTTCCCAAACTTCCCTTCTGTGATCCTCCTGTAGCCTATCAAGCATGGCAGTGTTGATTTCATACAAGGGCTAAAGGAGCATGGGCGGCTGTATTGTGAGCGGACACCAGAGCTCCTGCCTGATTTGTCTACCCAGCTCCATGTATTTTGGTGCTCGGTGTATGGCTACTTCAAGGTTAATGGGGCTGTGTGGTTTTGACCTTTTGAATACCTCTGATAATCTGCCCCATCTACTTTTAGCACCGGTTAAGGCCCTTTGGAAGACAAAATAAGACATGTTGTCATATTCTGCATACACATCTATTCTGAGCTTGGAAATTTTATCTCTTATTTCATTTTTAATATTCCCATATGTCAGTTTGAACCAATCCCTATGGAATACTTCTGGTTGACTGTTTTCTACTCTTAATGGCAGAGGTTCTATTTTCTCAAGTTCTCTGTAATTCTCCAATTGTCTATCATAGTTAGCCTCATTGTGCATCCAAGACATTAGGGCCCTTGGGTGTATATCCCTTATGTAAAGTAGGGGGTTCCATTTAGTCTCTATAGGGATGATGAAATTATGCACATACAACTCACAGAGTAAGTTTTATTGCCAAGATGGAAGGGTCTGGTATAAACCATAAAATTGTTGGGTTGTTTTGAACTCTGCGTTTACATTTTTGAGGGTCATCATCAACTGGAATAGGAGGAATTGTTCTTTTAGACAGATGGTATAGACCCTACGTGGTGGTCTACAAGCAATTATCTGGTCAGTCAGCTTAAGGGCATATTCCATTCTTTGCTTCTGTCTTGCCAACTGATCTTTTAATTCTGCAATTTCCTCTCCTTGTTCTACTAATACTTTCTGCAATTTCTTTTTCTCTTCTCCCCATAGAGTGGTTGTCAGCACATGCTTATTATATAGCTAGAATAGAAGTATTTGCATAGTAATCAGACCACTATTTTCATCCTGATTATTCTTCCTCCTTTGTTCCCTCCATAACTGCTCTAAGAAATTTATTATCCAAGTTCGCTTATAGGAAACTAGGGCATTTCTTGTGCAAGCTAGCTGGTGAGTTATAGGGGTTTCTTTTTCATGGGTTGGAATATCCTGATGACTAAGTCCTGGGTCATTTTGACATACATTTGGCTCAGCTTCACACTCCTTATCTAGATTTTGAGGAATGTCTGGAATCTCAAACTAACTAGGAGAATCATCCAGAACAATATGAATAGGAGTTTCCTCCTCAAATTGTTTGGGGGAAGCGGACTGGCTTTCAGTGGGTACTATAGGAATCTGCCCTCTCATCCTAGAGCTTCTTCTTATAGAGATTTCCTCAACCTCTACAACCTTTTTCTTACTAACCCTTTTTGTTTTCTCTGCTGCAAGAGTAGTGGCTGCAGGAGTAGTGGCTGCAGGAACTGACTTCATTTTCTTCCCTCTCGAGACTATAGAGTTTCATGGCTCAGCTGCAGGAACCAAAGTTTCTCCCACTAACTTCCATTTTCCTTTTGTTCAGGTGGAAGTAGGTATATTTCTCATGTGAGCGGGTAAGGCACATTTTCTTGTAAATTTTTGGTTTCTGCCCCTTGGGTACTTTGCTCAGCAACTGGGTCAGGGGGAACTGCATTATCTTGGCTAATTTGTACATTAGGGGCAATTTGAGGCTGCAGGGTTTTATGATGGAAAAATTATGCCCATTCCATAGGAGAGACGTCCCTAAGAGATCTTTCTATGAGCAATTTAATTAGGGCATGGTGAGTAATAGAATTGTCATTTCCTTTCTAGGTTTCCTCAGTACAGCATATTAAACAAGAAATTGGGGGCATTCATTGGGATATTATGTCATACATAACTAAGCAGCTTAAAATGATGCACATGTAAATTAGAAAATCTTCATTCACAGGTGAAATAACTGATAATATGCGTGGACAACTCATGATATGGTGGAGGAATGGACATTCTTTTGCACCCCTGTTTAGTGATCTCCAGAGGAGGGTCACCTAGCAGTGTAAACTAGGCCCTAGCTAACCTGGCATCATGCACATTGGGGTAGTGTTCCCCTACTACTGGTAAACCAGTTACTTTCACTATTCACTTCTCTGTTGCAATGACTATCAACCCCCATACCGTTGCTTGGCCTTCATTAAATGTGTTTGCAAATTTTGTTGCTGCTTCCTCATCAAACTCTGTCAATTTTAGGAAATATCCCAGCCATCCACAGGCATTAAATCTTCTTACTGCCTCAACATCAGAAAGTAAAATACTATGAACTACTGGTTCATGCTGCTCTAATTGGCCCCCCATTTGTACTTACCAAATTTAACCTCTACTATGTTCTCGACAATTACCTTCTTCTCTTTTGAATTTCAGACTACTTCTTGTAAAACCACAGACCCTTTTTCACATTCTTTTGGTACTCTTGGTATGAACAATAATAATGTACTTTAATAGAATTAATTATAGATATTCATGTGAGAGTTATGTCATGGTTTTAATACTGGGTCACATCTAGTCTGACAATTAGGGGTTTATTTGGAATAAAGGTATGACACTTGACACTTGTGTGATGCGGCAACTGGATTTTAATTAAGACAAGGCCAAAGTACAGATTTGAGGATCTTAATGAGTAAATAGAAATAAAATTTTAGGAATTGGCACACTTTCCTGCCCCCTACGAAACATTGACAAGTGTCCTCACTTGTCAGACTTGGCAGAAGGTACAGAACTAGATTAAGGTGGCAATGATATATTTATTGTAGTATTCGATATAACCAAAAAAATCTATGCGCTAAAAATGGAAAAAAATTTGAAAAGCTCGTACCTATTAATTGATCATCACACGTGCTAGGAAAGGTTGGAAAGAGTGGAATGATGGCGTTGGCAGTCGGCATGCGTCAGCGCACGATCTCTTTATTGAAAGCATAGAAAAATGATGACATGGGAGGTGGGTGGATGGAAGATTAAGGAATGAAATGGGTTGAAAAAGAAGAATGTAGAAAGTGAATGGAGAATTTGAAATTTATGTAAACATAAAGTTTTTATTATGGTCATGCTTTGAAGGAATTCTTATTGAAGAGCTGCAGGAAGGAGGTTGACACCCTCTGCTGCAGGAAGTGTTACCTGTTGATCCTTTAAAACTAGCTGGTTGAATTGCTGCAGGAAGCCTTCTTTCATCTGTGGCTAGTGATACAACTTTAGTCTATGTCCATTGACTAATAGCTTTAAGTGTACAGGGTCAATTGTGGTCAACTGGACTGCTATATTTGTAAATACATGGCTTATTTCATATGGACCTAGCCATCATGTCTGTAGCTTGCCTGGTATCTCTTGGAATCTAGAATCATATAATAATGCCCAATCTCCAACTTGGAACTTATTACTCTTCATATGGGAGTCATGCCACTATTTCCTTTACTTTTGGACAATTTTTGTGCACTGCAGGGTAGACTTGTGCATTTCATCCAAAGAATTGAGATGCAGCAAGCACTCTCTCTGTGCTGCAGGAAGATCAATATTTAACTCCAGAACTGTTCTTAATGTCTTGTGTTCAAATTCAATCGGTAGCATTGCTGCTTTACCATATAATAGTTTGAATGGAGTGAACCCTGTGGTGGTCTTCCATGTTGTTCTATACACCCAGACGGCTTCTGATAGTCTGCTGCTCCAATCTTAGCGATGAAAATGAACTATCTTTGTTAAGATTGCTTCTATTTCCTGATTTGTAACTTTTTCTTGTCCATTGGCTTGAGGGTGATAGGGGCTTGACTTCCGATGTCTGATATTATATTCATTCATGAGCTCTATTATCAGATTGGAAGTGAATTGAGTACCTCGATTAGTAACAAGTTCTCTTGGCACGCCATATCTAGTAAAAGTTTCTTCATACAGTAATTTAGCAACTTTATGATCCCTGGCATGCTTCATTGCTCTTACTTCGACCTATTTGGTTAGGTAATCTATGCACACTAGAATGTATGACTTCCCATTGGATGGAGGGTCTATGGGACCAATAAAGTCCATGCCCCATTTATCAAATGGTGTTACCACCACTTGTGGGTTTAAGGGCATTTCATCTGATCTTGTTGGTCAGCCCATTCTTTGACATTTATCACACTTCCTTATATAACTGGCTACATCTTTGTGAAGTGTAGGCCAGTAGTAGCCAGTTGTTAAAAATTTTTGTGCTGTTCTTTTGGCTGCAAAGTGTCCTCCACATGGTTCATTATGACATACATGCAGAATGTCATATGTCTCATCTTCTCTCACACATCTCCTCATTACTTGGTTAAGTCTAGTGTAAAATAATGTGCTATCAATCCAAGAGAAATGGAAGCTTTTCTCTACAAGCAGCTTCTTATCCTTATAAGAGAAATATGTGGGCATTTTGTTAGCTGCTAGGTAATTAGCTATATCAGCATACCATGGATTTTGGACAGAAACATGAAATAAATGTTCATCTGGAAATGCATCATCTATCAAAGTAGTATCTTCTTTAGAATGATGAATTATAGATAGATTATTAGCTACCATGTTTTCTTTCCTTGGCTTGTCAATGATTGTTATATCAAATTCCTGCAAAAGAAGAAGCCATCTTGCTAACCTGTCTGTGACGGAAGGTTTGTTCATGAGATACTTAATTGCTGCATGGTCAGTATCAACAAAGATAGGATAACTAGTTACATAATGGAAGAATTTATTCAAAGCATAAACTACTGCTAGCAATGCTTACTCAGTCACTGTATAGTTTAACTCTGGTCCATGTAGACTCTTACTAATATAATAGATTGCATTTTCAAGGTTTTTAGACTTTTGTCCTAAGACAACACCTACGGCATAGTCTGAAGCATCTATATGTATGTGAAATGGAAAAGTCCAATCAAGACCCTTAACTACTAGTGCAGTTGTCAAAAGTGACTTGAGCTACAGGAAGGATTTATCACATTCTTTTGTCCAAGCAAATTCAGCTTCTTTGGTAAGTAATTTGTATAGAGGACTAGCTATTTGACTAAAGTTCTGGATAAACCTTCTATAATAGCCAGCATGACCTAGGAAAGATCTGACATCTTTTTGCTTAGTAGGAATATGGAGTGTGAGAATTACCTCTATCTTCACAGGGTCTACCTAGATTCCAGCTTTAGAGATAAAATGTCCCAACACCACTCCTTCCTGCATCATCAGAAAGCACTTTTCACTATTTAGAGACAGGTTATGTTCCTCGCATCTGATTATTACTTTCTCCAATTTCTTCATAGCTTCCTCAAATGTGACACTGAATGTAGTGAATTCGTCCATGTAGATTTCCATGCAATCATGTGATATATCAGCAAAGATGTTGATCACAGCTCTCTGAAAGGTAGCAGGTGCATTGCATAATCTAAATGGTAATACTGAATAGGCATATGTGCCCCAAGGGCATGTGAATGTGGTCATTTCTTGATCTTTGCGGGAAATTCTTATCTGATTGTAACCACTGTATCCATCCAGAAAGGAAAAGTATTTCTTTCCAGCCAAATTATCCAAGACCTGGTCAATAAAAGGTAAAGGAAAGTGGTCCTTCTTTGTGGCATTATTTAATTCCCTATAATCCACACATATCCACCACTTACCTCCTTTCTTAGGTACAATGACTGGTGATACCCACTTGGCTATCAGAGATTAGATAGATGAATCCAACATCCAACAACTTCTGCAACTCAGTTTTAACTATTTCTCTCAATGCAGGATTTATTCTCCTCTGAGGTTGATGAAGTGGCAAGCTTCCATCACTGATGTAGATTCTGTGGGTGTAGAGTTTAGGGTTTAGTCCCTCCATATCCCCATAATCCCATGCAAAGGCTTTTTCATGCTGACTGAGGAGCTTGGTTAACAATGTCAACTGTGATTGGGACAACTTGTTGTTTACATGGAGGTTACAACCAGGGGAAAGTTCCACTATTTTTGTGAGCTCTACCATTGATACTTCAGGCACTAGACTTGTAGCTATTTCATTTGGCATTAATTGATCAATTATTTCAGGGGTTGCTGGAAACATACAGTCCTCATAGGTACATAGCTGTAAAATAGAACTCTCTAAAAAATCTTTAGCCACAATACATTCATTGGTAAGAATGCTCTATATCACATCATCTTCCTCTTGCATCTTTAGAAAATATTTCCTATGCAACATCATGAGCTGGGCTACTGAATTCAGCTCTTCCTCCTCATCCCCTAAGTTTGGCCAAATAGGTTTTCCCAAGTCTGCTGAGGTTGGGCAGGAGGATATAGGGCTAGCTTCCTTATGGCTTGACCATTTGAAATTGTCATACTGCCTGATCTGCAATTAATTTTGGCATCATTGGTGGCTAACCAGGGTCTTCCCAAGATTACAAGATAGCCAACAAAGTTTACTTTAGGTGATAGGATAAGAAAATCAGCAGGATACTCCCATGAATCTAAGGTAACTATCACATCTTCTATGAGACCCTCTGGAGTAACAGTTGAACTATCAGCAAGTTGTAACACTGTGGCTATTATTCTTAAGCCTTCTATGCTTAGCCTATGCATTGTATCTTTAGTCATCACATTTATTGTTGTTCCCAAATCAATTAGATCATTTTTCATAGTATATCCATTTATTATCAAGTCGACTACTGGGCTGCCAAGATATGAATACTTTGGTATTACCACCTTTCCTAACATGATATCTGCTAATTTCCCTACAACATATACTATTTGAGGGTCTTTCTTCTTCCATCCTAGCTTCTTAAGACATGCTTCCTTAATAGCCTTTCCATAAAGATGTATATCTTTGATAGCTTGGAACAGAGGGATTTGAATGTTCATATTTTTCAGCTGCTCAATAATATCAAATGTTTCTTCCTCTTGGGGTATAGGTTTTTCTTTGTTTGGCCTATGTGGAAAGGGTGGATTTATTGAAGTGTGGACAATAGTTCTGCTGGGTATATCAGTTGGCTGGCTGGTATTTGGCAGTGTGGCTTATGGAAGTAGTGCTGCAGGAGTGTCTGTAACTTCCGTGATAATAGGATATTTAGGTGTAGGCAGTGTGGTACCAGACCTCAAATGGATATTAGCTATCTCTAATGAATAATTAGGGCATTGCTGAGTGTCAGTAGTGTACGTGTGTTGCTACTGCTATTTATTGTTTGGATTTGGCTGTGGTTGAGTAGGCAATTGGGTTGGCTTTGGATTAGCATTAGTTGCTGTAGAAGGTGGCATTATTGTAGATGGCTGCACTGGAGGTGGTAATTGTGGACAGCCAGAATGTTGGTTAGGCCATTGTGGAGGCCCCCTCCATTGATTAGTTTGCTGCTAATTTTCTTGCGGTGGTTGCCATTGATTCTGCTGATTAGGTCACTAGTTATTTTGCAGGTTTTTCCACTGGTTATTCTGTTGATTTGGCCATTAGTTATTTTTCTAGTTAGGCCATTGGTTATTTTTCTGGTTTGGCCATTGGTTATTTTGCTGGTTAGGCCATTGGTTATTCTGCTGGTTTGGCCACTGAGGTTGAGAGTACTGAGAAGTGTTCTGATAACTTTGGTTTTGCCACTGATTATTGTTAGAATTTGAAAATTGTAGAGGATCTTGTGGCATACCTTGTCATGAAGCCCATGGTCGATGTTGAGCAATGAATAACACTTGATCATTGTCTCCTTCTATCTTCATGTAGTTAGTTGGTAAATGTTGATTTTCTAGGTTTGCTACCAGCTTACATCCATAGTCTTTCTTTTGTTTGCGACAGTGTGGATAGTACTCAGCCAATCGTGATTCAACTTCTGTATGCTTCTTCTTGGCAGTCATTGTGTCAAGATGTGTAGCTACATCATTTATAATATCTTTCTTAAAATTCACGAGAAAATTAGATATCTTCAGCTTTGAAACGCCCATACCAATCCCTTTTGTGACTGTGGGCTGGTATCCTCTACCTTTCTTCACAGTTGACCTTGAGTAGTTTAGACAGATTTTCTTGAGGTCATCCAAAGAGGATTGGGATATGTCTCCACCAGCCATCAAGTCTAATGCTTCCAGACAGTTGTCATTTACCCCCTTCAATAAGACTAGTTTTTGTGATACATCTGCCAGTACATGCTGGGGATTCTTCTGCATTGTGTACAAAAAATGTGAAACATAGTCCTCCAATGTTTCATCCTCCTTTTGAGACATCCTAAAGATATCATCTCCTTTTGGGTCACTCCCTTTGCAATAATCTTTGTATTTCTACAGAAATAGTGTCTGCATCTCATCCCAGGTACTTGCTACATTAGCTCCTAAGCCCATGAACCATCGTAAGGCTGACTCTTTCAGTGTTGCAGGAAACAAATTGAGCTTATGGGCATCGGTATTATAGTCAAAGCTTCGATAGAGTATGTCGAAATCAAACAAGAAAGTATCAGGATCCTCTGTTATAAGACCATAAAACTTTGGAAGAGCAGATGTGCATATATTTTTGAGATTAGCATTGTTTATAAGGCTGGGGAGAGGAAATGGAAAAGTAGGTTGTGCCATTACTGGAGGTATTTGATTATGGGGTTGCTGCTGGAAAGGAGCATTAGCTACAGGATTGTTAACAATAGGTGGATTTAGGCCAGAATTATCTAGAAAGCTGCCCAAGATTTCTGTAGAAGGTCAGAGGCTGCTTATATCAAGTGGTTCTACTCTGGAGGAAGATTCTGTAGGAAATTTAGGACTTGCATCTTCAAAGGGTAACTCAACTTCTTCAACTTTCTTGCTCAAATTAGCAGACTCTTTTGGGAGAAATCTTCCATATTCATCTCGTCGCCTTTCTCTTTGATGCATGCAATTGAATTCCTCACGCTCATGAAGCAATTTTTAGGGATACAAATCTAAAAACTAACTAGAAATGAAAAAATGACTCAAAAATGTTCCTAGCTTGACACCATCCCCGACAGCAGCGCCAAAAATGAACCGCCTCACAATAGGTGTGGAATAATCATGCTCAAGGCCTTTCTTAGGAATAGTTTATTCAATTTAAGGACTACTTCTCCCATTATGAGGTGCATTTAACTTGTCAGCCCAGGGACGTATACTTGAAATGCTCAGCATGATATGTGCACTACGTTCCTTAAGGAGTCATTCTGCTTATGTTGCAGGAAGGTAAAAATGCATAAAAGAAATCTACACTATTGCTGCAGGAAAAGAATACACTTATCTCCTTACTGAAATGAATGCTATAAATTGCAAATTCTACTTAAACCTATACTTTCAACCTAGAAAATCCATTATAACTATTCTTAAAGATGCTGCAGGAACATTCACAAGGTACAATGTTGCAGGAAGAAATTGTAACTTCTATCTGAAATACTAGAAATACTGGAAATGATGGAAGGAAATCTATTCTATTGTAACCTATTCCACCTCCCAAGTGGGCCCCCTTGGTTGGTTTCTGCTAATCTATTAACATAGAACATAAACCAAGAATTACTTCATTGTATTTCAAAAACTCATTACATAAAAACAATACATGAAACTTAAAATAGTTTGCTGTAAGATATAACAGTTTTCTTCCAAAAAATTCTTTCTCTAACTTTCCTCTCTAACTTCAAACTATCAGTCCAATCCCTATTAATAGAGGATCAAACACTTACTACAAAACATAAAAGAAACTATCTTGATGAAAACATGCCAGAGAAGAAGATGGAAATGCCATAGCCCGCGGTGTGGGTAATAAAGCTTGGGTGACCAGTTCAACATAATAAAGTGCAGAGGGAATATAGCAACACTACATCCCCGCGTCCTAGAATTATGGCTCCTCCATTGTAGCAGCTGTGTCTCCTGGTGCTGTGATGATCACTCCGCCGTAGCTGGTCCTCAATAGTCTTCCTTGAATGTTGTCGACCACTCTCCAGCCGCTTCCTCTCCTATCAAGTTAGTTGTGATGCGGAAATATTCATGCAACAAGCTTAATCAAATGAAATCTAGATACTAGAACATATATTTTGATGGTTATATGAAATACTGCACTATATGCATAATATTAGCAAAATATGTCACAAATATCTACCCATGGTTTATTAGTTCTATCTGGACTTTATCACAAGTTTTAACTGGCTAGGTTCACAAATGTTTTGTCAGAAACTAGAACATACTATTTAAAATTATACAAAATAAAGGCAATAATTTGGCCTTATCACCTCCCAAGATTTATCTTTTTGAGGATGGTGAGAGGGAATGGCCCAAGTGGGATACAACCATTTTAGCTATGTTAATCTAACCCACTATAATAAAAATGCATTCATCCTTAATGGGATTAGTGACAGAATGAATTGAGAATCGAACCTCCTCTCGTAGTCCTTGAGGATTTTGAAAAATCATATTTTTATGCGTGTAGGAAGCCTTCATAATAGGGAATGAAAATAAAAATGTTTTGAACGGAATCTTGAGTACAACCTGGTTAAATTAGCAATTCTTACCGTTTAGATCCATTGTTACAAGCCAATTTGATCCTAGGTAGATTGCTTGGAATACTTTCTTGTTAAAACCCATTAAAATGCTCGATAATATACACTTTTGTGTAGAAATAGGGGTCAAAAAAACTATTTGTGTGTGTGTTGTGATTGTATGTTCATTTTACAGAAGAAAAAAATCCATAAAGATCTAATCACATTATTAATTTTTAAGAAAATTTACCAAGCCAGTGACAGACTGCAACTTTTACAATTTCCTGACGCATACAAACATTCCTCTCACACATACAAACATTCTTCTAATGCCTTTATAACTAAAGTGGCACATACAAACACATTTAATAGCGCATGTGAATAGTCAAGTAACACTTAGAAACCTCAAGGAGCATGAGTAAACAACAAAAATGTGCCTATTAATAGTCAAGGAGCACTTTACCTTTTTCCAGTGAATGTGTATAAACAAGTGAAGCAATTTCTACTACACACTGAAGTAGCACATATAAACTAAGACCGATGGTTTTTAAAAATTTTGAGATTATATCTGGATACCCTTTTTGGAGTTCTTGTTGTTCATCATCTCAGACTGATCAAATCTTGTCATTTGCAAAATTTTGAAATCTTAAGAGGGTTGATCAAGAAGGATAACTTCTTCTCTTCATGTTAATGTTGATTTTTGCAAGATCACATTACATTATGAACACGTTACAACCAAACTACATATATTCGAGAGGATATTTGTCTTTTCTGAGTGAAGCACCTACTTCTTCACAAAAACCCTTTGAAATCAAAGAAGAAGTAACACGTATTGATATGGCATTTCCTTTTGGACTCATGGATCCTGATCTCATCAATAATGCTAACAATGATGCCAGTAACAACCAAGATGATGAGAATAGGGATGCTAACAATAATGGGAACAATGGGAGAGGAAAAAACCTCAACAATGGAGGTGTGGGTGGAAATAATGGAGGAAATGGGGACCGTCACAAGAGGACGCCACCAAAGAGAGGGTTAAGGAAGCATCTAAAAGTATCTTTTCATGAAAATCATGGAGAAATTATTAGAGAAAGATAGGGAAAATTACTTCTTGGAGCTAGCTCAAGTGGGGGTGAAACTTCCCCATGATTATGATGTCAACAAGTTGAAAAACAAAGAAAAGGATGCTAACCCAATTGACATCATGAGTAAAAAATTTAAATTATTTCAAATGCAATTGGATAACATGAAGAAAAATGCAGCCCCTAAGCCATTTTCAATTGAAGCTTTATGTCCATTCCCATTTGACAAATCCCTAATTATTATACCATTCCCCCACAAATACAGTTTTCCCTAAATATGCAAGTATGAGGGAGAATCTGATCCGCAAGATTATTTGAGGGAATTTTGTGCATTAATCTTGTAATTCATGCATGATAACACATATTAAATGAGATTATTTCCTATAAGTTTTGGAGGAGTAGCAATGGAATGGTTTTCCAAATTACCATCCAGTATTTGAACTTTTGAAGAGATAACTTCCAAATTTATGACCCGTTACTCATATAACATCAAACATGAGGTCACCATGATTAACTTATGTAATAAAAAAAAACATGATGGTGAATCCTTTTTCATTTTATTACAAAGATGGAGGGCGGTATTTCTTGATACCCTAGAAGTGTATCCGAGAAAGAAAAAATGAACATCTTTATGAATAGTTTAAACATGGAGATGAACTATCGACTGAGATTGCAATGTCCACACTCCTTTCAATATGTGATTTAAAATGAATTTACAATGGAAGAAGTTTTTTTGAAGAGTGGTGAAATCAAACTTCATAAAGAAAACAAAAATCCTCCTAACAACCACAATTATTCCAACAATCACAATCACACTTCCAATAATAGTAATCACTTTTTGCTTAAGAACACCAATAAGGGCCTTGTCAATGATGGGGTTATTGAATCACATAATTGAAAGGTCACCCCCTTCAATCTCACAAGATCTTCAAACCAAGATAATAATTTGAACCAAGCAGCTAAGATTCCATTTAACAACAACAAAAATGTGCAAAACAAGAAAGAGGCTAACAAACCAAGATCGTTCTTTAGCCCATCACCAAGAAGGAATTTCATGCCCTTGGGTGAACCACTTGAGAATTATCTAAGGACTCTCATTTCTAAAAATATCATTGTACTACCCAAATTAAGGCCTTATGAACCCCGAGTTAAACCCTCATGGTGGAACAATGCTCATATTTGTGAGTATCATCAAAATAAAGGGAACAAGACAAATGAATGCATGAGACTAAAACATGAGGTACAATATTTGATAGATAATGGGATCATCAAGGTAGAAGGGCCTCAAAAAAATGAAGAGCATGTGGCTTTAACAAAGGAGGTTATAAAAAATTTAATTTTGCACATACCTGTGATAATGTAATCAATTCCTTGTCAGGATATGAGAATACTATCAATGTTATTGTTGTAAAAGATCAATCATCAAAGGAAAACTCTAATGTTGTTACTAGGGGGAAAGCATCAAAGGTTACCTTACAAGGAGCTATCCCTAAAACTATTGGTCATAATCAACCATATTCTTCTCAACAAAATGGTACAATCTTGTGGATCAATTGCAAAAGACTGCCACTCAAATTTCAATTCTTGAGTTGTTGAAACTTTCACCGAATCATTAGGAGATCTTAGAGAAGGCTCTTGTGGAGAAAACCGTGCTCAAAAACTTAGATGTGAATATATTTAAAAACATTGTGGTTCATCTCATTGCACTTCATTTCTTATATTTTTCCTAACAAGATGACATGTACATTAATCATCCCCAAAATGTTCCATTGCATATAGAGGTTTTGATACACATACACTGTGTCAAAACATTACTTATCAATGGGGGAGCTGGTCTAAATATTTTCACTTTGAGTACAGTCAAGCCTTAGGATTTTCCAAAAGTGTCGTGGATCCAAAGAAGAAAATTACTATTAAGGCCTATGATGATGAAGAAAGGTCTTCTAAAGGAATGGCATTGTTTCCTATTCAAGTGGGACCAATAAAAAATGATACTATTTGTCAAGTTCTTGATATGAAGTTAACTTATAAAATCTTGCTAGGGAGGCCATGGATACATGAAATGCAAGTGGTGCCATCAACATACCATCAATATATCAAGTTTCCATAAATAGGCAAAGAAATTACTATAAGTGGAGATATGAACCCATTCCAATATTGCAAAATTGATTAACCTCTGAATGAGACTTTCATCCCACATAATAGTTAAGGGGCTACCCCAAGTTCTCCTAAAGAGATAAAGAAAGAAAATGGTCCTATTTCAAGTCATAAGGATGATAATTTAAGTGTTTCAAATCAAGAGGAGGGAGGTTTTAACCCCTCTAGGGTTGAAAATGAAGGAGTTCATGAAACATATTATCAAACGATAGATAAGTTGATGAAGAAATTTGAGAAACAATGCAAAATCCATCAAAAGGATGTGGGAGAATATTCCATGTCCTTTTTGACTTACCTCCTTCTCCAAAATCACATGGAAGGCCAACTAGTGCTCATGAAAGTCAAAAATATAATACCCATTTTGTAAGAGCGAGTGAAAATTCATCAAAAGAGGAAAAAAAGAAAATGAAGTTTTAAAATGGTTGTGTAAAGATGAGGAAGCTTCGAGTTCTCATGTAGAAAGGGTCCAAAATGTGAGTATCCAAACACATAAATATGGAAAATGATTTCAAATCATGCAAAACATGGAATATAAAGGAAGAGGACTCTTGGGCATAAGAAACAAAGGATTACTAGAACCTATACAATCTCCTTGGATATCCCAAGATTAAAAATAAGGAATAGGGTACCAAGAACAAGGAAGTGGTTCAAATAATGTCAAAGGTTGCTATGAACATGTCTATAAGGTAGATTTTGAACATGAAGATGAATCTGGTCAATATGAAAGGGATTCTTTATTTGGGGATTCTTTTCATGACAAGGAAGTGGATATCATTCATACTTATGATCCTACATCTAGTACAAATAGACAATCAAATACGGACCAAGGATAAAGTTCTACTCAAGTGCCAAACAACTCTCAAGCACAAAATTTAGGACAAGTATAAAATGAAAATCCATGGGTGGGTGAACCAAGGGTACCTTCATGGGTAGGAGATTTGAATGTTAGGTTTAATCCATGAGTGTTTTATCCCATAGAAATCCAATAGGACTCAAGTGAGGAGGATTTTGATCCAACTTCTATGGAACATGTTGAGCAAGCCCAGGTCATTGATTTAAGAGATACAATGTATGAACCCTCTAACAAAGTCATGTCCTTAATTCCTATGGATACAAATTTTCCCAATAAATCTTTATCTCTTATCCATCCTGAACTAATTTATTGGGACCTAGCCGGGCCAAATGACATACTCTCTTTTCCTAATGATAATTTTGTGGACTTATACCTAAATGTAGTTGGACCCTCTTTCAAAAAATAATTTGATCAAAGCATAGCAGTGGAATAAAGGGACCAATCTCTCAATCTAAAAGAAAAGGAAAAACATAAAATAAATAAAAAAGTGAAGTGGTCTAGTGGTGAAAACCACAATGTGGCAATGCTAGACCCCAAAAAGGTAAAAATAAAGGATGTTTCCAAAGGTGAAATCCCAACTGTGATGCCTAAGGAAGAGAGATTGGATACCTTACCAAACAATGATGAAGAAATATATCCAATTTTGATTGAACCAACAGAGAAGCTTAATATTGGCACCGATTTAGAACCAAGATTCATTCACCTTGCAGTTTCATTAACTCCACTTGAAAGGGAGGATTTCATCAAATTATTTAAATAAAAGCAACTTAACTTTGTATGGTCCTATTCAGATATGTTGGGGCTAGATCCAAGTTTCATCATGCATCACCTCAATCCGGTGAAGCAAAAGTTAACAAAAATGCATCCTCATATAGCCTTGCTTGTAAAAGAATAATTGGAGAAATTGTTAAAAGTGGGGTTCATAAGGGCTATAGATTATGTCGAATGGATATCCAATATTGTGTCAGTCTCAAAAAATGAAAAATCAATAAGAATATGCATGGATTTTTGAGATCTTAACTTGGCATGTCCAAAGGATGACTTTTCATTACCTAGTATTAACGCTATAGTGGATTTGACAGCAGGGCACTCTATGTTCTCCCTTATGGATGGATTTAGCAGATATAACCAAATTAAGATTGCACCAGAAAATAAAGAGAAAATAGCTTTCACATTCCCATGGGGTACATTTTTTTGTAACATCATGCCCTTCGGCCTAAAAAATGTTGGAGCTACTTATCAAAGGGAAATGACTACTATTTTTCATGATATAATGCATACATTTCTTGAAGACTATGTGGATGATATCTTAGCTAAATCACATGAAAGGAAGGATCATCTACCTATCTTGGAAAAAATATTTTGACAAGTTTGGAATAATTTAAAGTTAGGCTAAATCCCAAGAAGTGTGCATTTGGAGTCCAATCAAGAAAGTTATTGGGTTACATAGTTTCAGCAAAGGGAATAGAGGTTGATCCTGAGAAAGTGCAAGCTATCATGGAAATGGATGCACCAAAGAACATAAGAAAATGAGATCATTACAAGGAAGGTTGCAATCCATAAGAATATTTATATCTCAATTGGCGGAAGTGTCATTCTTTTACTAGACTTTTACATAAAGACATAATTTTCAAATGGGATGCACAATGTGAAGAATATTTTTCCTTATTGAAGTCATAATTGGTGAATCCACCTATACTCATGCCACCTATCAAAGGAAAGCCTTTAATCTTGTACATTTCAAAAATAGATCTCTCTTTAGGAGTATTATAGGCTCAAGAAGATAAAGATGGATAAGAAAATTCAATCTATTATCTTAGCAAAACATTGGTCAAATATGAACTCAACTATAGCTTCATTGAAATATCTTTTCTCGTAGTAGTTTTTCCTTCTCAAAATCTACTTCATTAAATTTTGGTGCACAAAGTTAGGCTTATTTCTAAAATTGATCCTTTAAAGTATCTACTTAGGAAACTAGCTCTTACAGGCGGGTTGGAGAAATGGGTGATGGATTAGAGTTAATTTCATGTAGAGCATGTGGATAGAAAATCCATCAAGCGACAAGTGATAGCAGATCAATTGGTGGATTCTCCTTTAGTTGATAATCATGCTATTCAAGTGGAATTTCCATATTCAAAAATAATTAGTGTGGAGACAAAAACATGTAAACTCTATTTTAATGGATCTTACACCCAACATAGATTAGGGGCAAGAGTTCTCTTGATTACCCCTCAAGGTTACACAATTCTAAATTCATAAAAAATTATTTTTCCATGTACCAACAACATTCCAGAATATGAAGCTTTAGTCATAGGCATAAAAATGGCTTTAGAGTGGAAAGTGATAGAATTGCAAGTGTATGGTGATTCTCCACTAGTGATAAATCAGATTAATGATGAGTACCAAATAAAGATGAAAAGTTGATTCCCTACAAGAAGATGATATATTATTTTCAGAAATAATTTTCTTTGATAACTTTTGAGAAAATTCCAAGGGACAAAAATAGAGCAGCCGATGCTATGAAAACTTTAGCCTCTCTTCTTCAAATTCCAGAACAGAATGCTAGAGATGAATTCTTGGTGGAAGAGTTGGTGAGACCCACATTTGACCTTCCTGATTCCCAAATCATATGCCTTTTAGTTGGACATAATGCACCTTGGTATGGACCCATTTTTCCTTACCTACAAGACCAAACTTTACCCTTGGACCAAACCCACAATCAAAAGAGACACTTTATATGCCAATCTTCCTGTTATACCATCCTTTCTAACACATTGTTTCACAAGAGTCTTGACAGAACGCTTCTTGTGTGTCTAGAGGATGAGGAATCAAAATTCACTTTATGAGAGGTTCACAAGGGGATCTATGGGTCTCAGTCTAGTGGGTTAAATATAGCTAATAAAATCCTTCACATGGGATAATTTTGGCCAACTCTAGAGAATGATACTTGTCACTTTGTCAAGATATGTTAGAAATACCAATATCATGGAAGCATGATTCATGTGCACCAGAGAAAGATTTACACCCAGTGACCAAACCTTGGCCCTTTTATCAATGGGGATTTTATTTAATAGGGATAATTATCCACCTTCATCCCATGGTTATAAATGCATCATAACTGCAACTGAATATTTCAATAAATGGGTAGAAGTTGTGTCTTTGAGAATGACATTAAGTAAAGAAAACTTCAATGTTTATTCTAAATCACATCATTTTTATATATGGAATTCCTCATTCTATAATCACAGATAATGGAAAGCAATTCAAAAATAAAGATGTGGATGACTTATATAACAAGTTTCATATTATACATCATTCTTCTCTAATTTATTATCCTCAAGGGAATGGTCAAGCAGAGGCAACAAACTAAAACATCCTCACATATTGAAAAGGACAGTTGATAGTTCAGGACGAAATTGGCATGTACAATTAAATCCAACATTGTGGGCATATAGGACCAGCATAAGGACAACAACAGGAGAAACACCATTTTCATTGGTTTATGAGGTAGAAGTTGTACTGCCTTTATAGGTTGAGATCCCATCCTTGATAGTTTCTTTACATGGTTTGATAACAGATGAAGATTATAGGGTTTCTAGGCTTCAACAATTGGTGATTCTAGAAGAACATCAAACCCAAGCATATGAACACCTCAAAGTGTACCAGAATAGGATGTCGGGGAATTAAAACAAGAAGATAATACCTAGAACAATTCAATTCAGGGATTTAGTGTTGCAATAAAATCCTAAGAACCAAGTGGAAAGAGAAAATAAAGGAAAACGGGAATAAAATAGGTTAGGCCCATTTATCATTACTTCTTCTTTTGACATGGGGACATATAGACTAGTTGATTGTGATGGAGAAGAGTTGCAAGAGCCTATCAATATCATCCACTTGAAGAGGTTTTATAACTGACCAGATGAAAGTGTATAGGTTGAAAGAGTATTACTTGAAAGAGTATCAGATGAGGGAAAGCATCATTATTTGTACAATGAAAAGAGATCCTAAAATAATCCAAAAATAGTGAAAAGAGATCCTAAAATAATCCAAAAACATTGAAAAAAGATCATGAAAGTCTCTGAGCTGCATTTTGTCAATCCTTGTTCATCATCAGATTTCTTTTTTGCCCTGGTTTAAACTTTTTTCATATTCACTTGTAGGCATTCTTTTCAAACCAGTGAGTTTATAGCAAACTTAGAGTCACAACCTACACATCAAAACTTCAATAGATAGACTTTGAACCTTTGATTTACATCATTGTTCAACCAAATATTCAATCTCAACACTTGATCCTTGATCTCTCATGACCTTATATTATCTG
Source organism: Thuja plicata (assembly GCA_018584345.1). Taxonomy (NCBI): domain Eukaryota; kingdom Viridiplantae; phylum Streptophyta; class Pinopsida; order Cupressales; family Cupressaceae; genus Thuja; species Thuja plicata. The sequence continues at coordinate 168,602 of MU224933.1, forward strand.
GATTAAAAATTTGCAAAACAATCACAAGATCAGCATGGATGAAATTGTATTGGAAAAATGACAACAATACAAGCACTTATAGTTTTGATGAGTTTTGTTTTCTTGAGTCATGTCTTTTTAGCCAATTGATGATGTTTTGACTAGATTGGCGATGATGAAAGCATGAAATATTTTTTTCTTTCTTGTTGTGTGACTGTCTGGAGATTGATTCACCAAGGTATGTAAACTCGTCTGATGACATGATCATCAAAGAATCATTGAGGACATTTTCATAGGGAGGAGATTCAATTTTTTTTTATGCAAACAAATACCTTGGATATTTAGATCTTCCATATCTTAATACCAACATCTAATTGCAACATTGAATCCGATGAAACCAGTATTCAAACTCCCATAGTTGGATTTTTCAACTAGTGAGGGTTGTAGTAGTTTTGATTGATTGAAATCTGATGAAACCAGTATTCATATCATCATGGTGTGGTCATTCAACGAGTGATGGTTGTATGTTGTACTGGTTCCAAGGCTCAATGATGAAAGTACATCCATTTGCATTTCTTTGCAAAAATGACAGTTAGTTGCATTTTCATTTTATAGATTAATTGCATAAAAGGATTTCCTAAGCTGAGGAGGTAGCATCATTAAAAAGGGGTTCACAATAGTTTCTTTTTTATGGGACTTTCTTGTGCATTTATCATTTCATTCATTAATCATTACACATTATTCTTTACAAGTGAAAAAAGATCAGTAAAAATTAATCATTATCCAAAATCATTATAAGCATCTCTCATTCATTTAAGTTCATCTCATAGATATATTTCATTATTAAAATACAAAAAAATACGCATGCATTCATTTAAGACCATTGCATTGCATTACCATTTAGAGTTGCATACATCATAAATTCAAAGCATATAGAAGTAAATTTGCATACATTTTGCATCCAACTAACTATATCATATATAAGGCATTGCATCCATAGCATATAAATTAAGTGCATCATATAATCATATGAAAATGCATATCATCCAAGAAAATCTCATATATCATAAGATAATCATAGAAATAAAGAACAAGTAATATCATAAAGCAATGGAAATCAAATGTCATCATGTCTAATCAGATATACATCATCATCAAAGAGGTACATCATAGTCATGATAAAAATACATATGGTACATTGATATAACAATGAGGATCATAACTAAACCAAGGGCACCACCTACATCATCTATCCCATCTGTACCACCTTTGCAATCAGGACCACCTATGGCATGTGTACCTCTTTCCATTGTACTGCCAGGATCTGTCTAAGAAATATGACCCGTGCTCGCAACACTAGGCCTTTGTGTCATCATAGTCATAAACTACTATATTATGCTAGCAATCTGATTAATCTAGCCACTCATATCTTTCATACCAGCCTATAAAGAACAGACATCTTGTGTCAATATGTCTATAGCCTATGGTGCCTGTGGAGGAATTGGTACCTTTGGAACAACCTGTACATGTGATACTACAGGAATCACCAAAATTACTGGAGCCTGATATCTCTATCTAGCCTATGCTAGCTGAGCCTATCTAGCTACTTGTTGTCATCTGTGACCCCACACTACTAGAGGAACTTGAAGAGTATTCCTAGAAGCAAATCCTCCACCCCTTGCTCTCACCCTACTACCTATCATCCAAACTCTTCCTCAAGCTTTGTGACCACCACCCCTCTGAGGAACTCATTGAGCTCTCTATCTCCCACCTCCTCTCTCCCCTCTGCTAGCATTGTCATCATCAGAAGGGTCATCAATATCATGAATGGGCTCACTAGGATCTATGAACTGTGGGAATCATTGTCATGTAAACCATTGTGTATAATCCACTGACATACCTGAATCAACTACATGCTCTCACATATCCCATGTTGTGTATCCCATCCTGTAAATCTCATCATAGGCATACTCAAATTTAATCGGTGGTTCCCACATCAATCTCTTATCATGTACTCGTGCATATATTGCTAAGCCCTATGGAATATCCTATGTCTTTCCAAGTTGTCTGAGTACTCTATAGAAGAAAAATATCTTGATAAATAACGGAGGCTGACTAATCATCCAAGGTGGAGTGAACATGCATGGAAACTCTACATCATTCTCTGACCAAGCCTCACAACCAATATATGGATACCTGTTAGAATTAATCTTTCCTTGGTAACTATGTAATTAAAAGATTTACCAAGGACATGTCATATTATTTGTAATTCCTTTATTAAGGAATTTAGATATTCCTCCTAAAGAGGATTCCTACACATGGCACACACCAAATGTGGATGTGGCACACATAGACTATGGGAGTCACATGCAAACTCCTCCACTCATCTCTACATAAGAGATGGTTCTCACACACTTCATAGGGTTCTAGGGTTCTCATTAGGGTTCTAAGTTGGATTTCTTCTCTCTTCTCTCACTCTCATTCTTGCAATATTGTAATGAGCTTATTGCTCTCATTCTTTAGGCTTTGAACCATATTCATATTGTTCACAAGGGGTTTTTCTTGTTTTTCCCCTTTCAAATCCTTGTGTTCTTTCCTTGGTTCTTGGAGCATTTTGGTGCACTTGTGGTTGATCTATTGAAGGAAAATTTATCTCTCTCTCTCTTTCTGCATTTGGTAAATCTTTTTCATTGCATACTCTCTTGGATTCTTTCCCTATCTTTTTCATGTTACTTTATATTTCTAACATGGTATCAAAGCTAGTTTAATCCTTGTTTTTGAGTGTGCATGTAGGAATAGTTGAAAGATATCTCAGTTGAGGAGAAGAAATCAGATTTTTGTTGATCTAACTCTTATTTGCAGGGATTTTTTTCTTTCTTTTCGAAATTTTTTTTGGGTTTGGATGGTTTACTGCCAAACCCAGTTTCTTTTGTCTGGTCTTTCCCTCTGTCCGGCAACCGCAAGGGAAGATTTCAGATTTGCATTGTAGATGATCTTTATCATTAAATCAGTACTAACATCTCTTTCTAATGCTTTAAAGGTTATTCAAGCATATTTATCTGCAGGGTTATATATCTCTATTTTTTAATCTCTGTTCTTTTCCTTTTATGCAAACCACTTAAACATTTATGTGACTATCATTTTGAAGATAGTTTTATAGTCTCACACTCAGACATTCATAACTTTTAAACTATAAATAATCTGATCAATCACTTCAGTGGAGTTTTAGATAATTAGGTTTGTAAAAACATATTAAAAATTTTGAAAAATCCAACAGTTCATTTAAAAGTTATGCGCCCTGTAATTTGTCTGATTTCTTAGTCTCTATTTGATGTTTATATATCTCTTTTACAGACTTATCTCTATGTCTTATTCCAGGGATAACATTATTTTTGCAGGATTTTTCACACATCTGGATTCATTTGTTTAAAACAATTCATTTATCTCTCTCCATTAACTGCTCTCTGTATGCACTTAGTGTTTATTGGTAGAAAATTCTTCACTTGCTAGTTATTGTTGTTTACATTTTGCTGCTCTTTATCCTCCCCCGCATCTCTAAATCTAGATAGCATTCTTTTTTTCTTGGCTCATAGAAAACTTCAATCAACTTTCACACGCTCCCTTGGTTTTTAGTGCAACCTGGTTTATTAGCATCATATTTTTTTTTTAAAAAAAAACTATTATCTATCTTTCCTTAGTGAAGCCTCTTATTGCGCAGACCATACATTAGTGTAGCTCCTCTTTTTCCATCACCTCTATTTATTCTCACCAGCTTTGTTCTATCCTCACGCAGCAGCTTGTCTTTATCTTCTTGTTTTCCTCCTAGCGCAGCTTATCTTTTGGCATTCCTGCGTAGCCTTGCTTGTCTTTTTCACTACATAGAACCTTGCCTTGGCTTCAACCAAGCTTTCCCAGCCTTTTTAGCATAGAACCTTGTGCAGCTTCTTGAGCGTGTAGAAACTCTCATCTAAAATGCTTCTTAGCAGCTCTCATCTATAACACCAGCAACTTCTCTAGGTTATAAATTAGAGTGTTCTTGCACAACATTTTAGCTTTTCCTTCAAGTCACCTCACACTTCATTGCCTTTGTTCTTTAGATTCATTGCAAGTACTTTGCACAACATTACATATTTGTATTGTGCAGCTTCCTTAGCTTTTTACCTTGTGCAGTCTTTTTTTCACTCCTTTTACCTCTACGCCAACCTTGTCTCTTTCTCCTTGCAAGCTATCTCTCCAGTCAACCTTCTCTTTCCTTGCGCAGGGTATCTTCTACCTTCTCTGGCTTTGTTATCATTTCTTTCATTCTCTGTGCAACTTCCTTTTCCTTTGGCTGTGAATTTTGAGTTCCATTATAGTTATTTTTATATTAATTGCAGTCTTTTTACAACATTTGGCTAATCTTGCTGCAGGTTTCTCTTTATTCTAACATTTTTTTTGCAGGTTAATCATTATTGCAGTGTTTTAATTCTGGTTTATGCAGGGTTCCTTCCTCTTTTAATCATTCCACAGTTATATTTATCTTATTTGCATACTATTTTATTCTCAAAGTTTATTTTTTAAACAATTAAGTATAATCTTTAAAATTCATTTAATCAAAAAAATTAAACTCTTATACATTTGGTTTCACTTATCAGTTTTTAATTTCGTCTGGAACCCATTTCTGATTTATCAATATCATCTTAATTCTTCAGCTATTTCATTATTTAATTACACTAAAAATTTGTTTCATCATTTAAACAAAAAATTTAAATTTTTTTTTAATTGTTAAATATTCTTGCATATTGGCGTTCACTAATCGCGTTAAATTAGTTTTTTTGGATTCATCATTATATCTGGCCACTTGTATTTAGCTTTATTTCAATTAATTTTGATAATTACTCATGTCAACGTTAATTCCTGAAATCAAGATAAATAGTTCTAATTACCATCAATGGAAAACTCATGTTTCATTTCTATTTCATTTTAAACATCTACTTGAATTTGCTACAAATGCATCCATTGAACCAGCTACCTCTACTACTCAAGTAGAAAAAGATGCTTGGAAAACAAAAAAAGAAGAATCCCTTGGTTTGATTGGTCTCTCCATCATTCCTGATCTTTATTTCCTAATTGGACATTGCACCAAAGCTCATGAAGCATGGGCGATCTTGCAATAGACGTATGACAACTCCTCTAAATCCCGTAAGATTCAACTCCAAGAAAACTTGGAGGACCTAAGGTATACTGATTTTTGAAATATGGATGAATTTTTACTCAGGTTTGATGCTATTAAAACTCAACTTAGTGGTATTAATGTTACTTTATCTGACATTAGGTTAATTACTATTA